>CATIWR010066961.1:0-36269 GCA_949677035.1 Omphalea diandra | reverse complement strand
CCATATAAGGAAAATATGTATAAACACTAGGTACACTTGCATGAATCATGCCATAACTGCATACCAAGTATTCGTAATCATTTTGATATACTTATACCCATGTATGTATCGAATGTTAGGATCTCAATACAATCGTAATCAGTTTAAACCTACCATAAAGGTTGGTTGCATCAAAAGTGAGTAAAAGCCATAATTGGATTCTAATGTGTATGTATGATGATTTTATGATATGGTTGTGAATACAAGTCAAGTGAGACTTATATGATTTTAATGATTACTTGATGTACCATTGTGAATGAACACTTACATATGGAATTAAAAGGATGTTGTGACTGGCTTGCCAATCACTTGGAAAAGTGACTAATATGTCCTACTGGCCCATGTTACTGTAAATGATTCACTTATTATATGTTGGATAACAAAATCAAATGTCGCATGAATTCTTGAGAGTAGTGTTTTGCCTTGCAAGTTTATGATAAAATCAATCTATTGCATTTGCACTTGTATAAACAATTCTTATCCTTGTAATGTATCATAAGGATATTTGGTTGTCGATTGTGTCATACGAATATGATTATTGTTTTTATTCATTGAATCACATCTCACCAAATCACAAATATATTTTTTAGATATTGAAGCATATGGTTTGGCTATTTTGCAGCATGAAATTTTGCATATAGACTCATGGACCATGGTCATCAGCTGAATTCCAACTCTCTCTCTTCATGTGTCATGTACATGTACTGAGATAGACATTAGTTCATGGTTACCAACATTAAGTGGGTTAACATATATATACATTAAATACATATTGGATTGTTGATGATTGATGATTTAACCTTTATACATCTAAACTTTTGGATATGAATGCAATGATCAGTAAATGAAAAGGGTTATTACAAGATAATCGTGGCTTTTTCATCCTGAACAACTTCAATTTTTTCATATCCACACATCTAGCCATATTTAACACATACCAATTAGGAAATCTAAGATTTTTTGCCTATTCACCTAATACTTCTTTCGCCCTCTTATCTAATGTGTAACAAGCTTTAGGGTATTTTCTCGTTATTGCACTTCATTTCAACTCAGGGCAATGACAATGTTGGCTTAACTCCTGTTGAGATTTATTTGTGGCCTTCTTTCACATTCATGATAGTATTAAACATATTATCCAAAACATTCTTCTTAATGTGGATTAGATCCACATTTTATTGAATCAAGTTCGTACTCTAATATGACAAATCCTAAAAGATGCTTCTTTTCCTCCATCCATAAGTCTTATATAGTAAACCATTTATCTCATTGGCATCTAGTTTAGTTACTTTCTTAAGACCTAATTGACTAATCTTGTTTAATACCTCAACTCCATTTCTGACATGTGGTGGACCTTTGGTCATTATTCTATTCTTAATGAACGACATTTTATTCCTTCGGTATGGATGATCTTTTAGTAAAAAATTTTTATGATTATCAAACCACGATTGCTTTCTACTATTTAACAATTTAAATGCATTAAAATTCTCTATGCAATAGGGACAAGCTAACCTTTCAGTAGTACTCCACCCTAACAACATCACATATGTGAAAAATCACTTATTTAACAGTTTAAATGCATTAAAATTCTCTATGCAATAGGGACAAGCTAATCTTTCAGTAGTACTCCACCCTAACAACATCATATATGTGAAAAATCACTTATTGTCCACGTAAAAGTAGCTAGCATCGACAAATTTATTACTTCAAAATATCATGTGTTTATACACCCTCATGCCACAACTATTTGAGTTCTAATATAAGTGGATATAAAAACACATCTAGTTTATCCTTAGGATTTCTTAGCCCAGGTACTAACCTCGATAAGAACTTATAGGCATCCTTCATACTTGGTTTCTACAAGTACAAGGTGTTGTTTCATGAAATTAATGAGAAGTCTTCAATGTGGGGTTGAGTGTTTTATTCTTTATGGTGGGAATGAGAGAATATTATTTGATTAATTGCTTGATTTTTGAATTGTTGCCTTGTGCGATTTTATAATAACTCTTCTTTCTTCCTCTCAAAATACAAAAAGTTAAAAAGAAATAATATAAAAAAATATATAAAAACTAATATATAAAAAAAAGAAGAAATTTCAAACAAATAAAAGAGGAATAAAAGGATGTATTTCTTTATCAAGGCAATTCAATTCTATTTTGCAAAAGATATAAAGTTAGGGTCTAAAATTTCTATTGTTTTTAAGGTCCATAAGAGTGGGAATATGTTTTGAGCGTAAGATTTGTTCTTTATTAAGAGATCATGTGAGTTACATTTGAAAGAGTATTTAGTAAGCATGATCAAATATTTTGTAGTCCACTAGCCTAAAAACACCTACCCTCTACCAAGGTCCTATTACAACCAAAAGAAAAACTTTTTGATTTATGCTTGTACTTGAATTTAAGTGGTGGAAATGTAATTTATTTTCAAGCTTATGGTAGGCTTTTAGCTATTTGTTGGATGATGAGAGCATATACTAACCTTTACACACTTGGAATGAGGGGTTCATTATGTGAAACTTGATAAATGAATTTGTTTTTTGTTGGATTTATGGATGGATAATCTTTGATGCGTTTAATTTAGGGATAATTATGATTAAATAATACATTTAATTTAGGGATAGTTATGAATAAATAAGTATGCTAGAACACAATTTTTGCAAGTTTGAGAATTGATGAATTTTTCGCATAGCTCGATTAATTCAATTTGTTATGATACTAATGAGGGGATGAAATGTGTTTATGAGTCAATTGTGTAAACGTTTATGCTTAGTGTTTTTCTTATTTTGTTTTGAGTCTTTTGTTTGTATTTTTTTTTTAGCTTAGTATTTTTGCTTAGAGACAAACAAAATGCTAAGTGTGAATTTGATAGTTCTTTTGTTTTAGCATTTTTAGGATTAGTTTTATTGTTAATTGAGTCTATTTTTGAAGAAATACCAAATGATGTCTCATTTTTGGCTTGTATTTTGCAGTTTTATAGGAAATTTTGGAAATTGGAGTTGATTGATGAAAAATTAATGTTTTTGGGTAAAATTTTACAGTTTTAGAAGTTCAGGGATCAAATTTGATATTTTTCAAATAAAATTTCAGTCTTTTCCTAATTCAATTAAGGAAGAACTTGTGCAGAATTAGAAGCTCACCAGTCCAATACTAAAAAAGGGATTATTATTTTTTTTCTAAATGGTGGAGGAGACTATTTTTTTCCTATTTTGAGGGGGAGTACATGAGTATTAATTGGAGGAAGAGAATTAAGAAAAAAAAAGTTGTTCTTGTTTTGTTTTTTTTTTTTTTTGGAGAAGAAGCTATCCAAAAGAGAAGAATTATTAGTCATCCATTAAATTTGAAGAGAATTCGAGGCTACAATGGTTTTATCATGAAAACCTTTCAATTTTATTTTCTCTTTATGTTGATGTTGGCTAGTAATTCCATTATCAACCAAATTAGTTTGGCACTTGGGTATGTTGAACCCTACGATGAGTTTTGAATTGTGATTTTCTTTATACAATACAATCTTTTCATTATTTTATAAAAGTCAATTGTGTTTGCTCTTTATCCCATTGAGTTGATATGTCTGGAATATTGATTCTTATTTTACAATTCTTTAAACTTAGATTGAGAAATCAAGTTATTGAATAGTTTTAGGACAATTGAAAGGAGTTGCATATAACCTTAGAGAAAGGATAACATAAATCCTCTAGATTCAGGTCAAACCATAGTGAAATTCAAAGGACTATAATGCGATTTTAGGGGTTTTAATTAGGAAGAGATTCCAATTAATTAACCTATGATTAGATGTTAATTATCTTGAGAAGGATTTTAGCATACTAAAGGGATTTCAATGGTTCCATAAATATTGAATTAGACTGTATTTTGGAAAATTAATTTCTTAACAAGTCTTAGGGGGATTCAATACTCAAGTGTTGTTTGTCCTATTGGTCACCTTTTTCCCAATAGTTCATATTTTCACTATTCTAGTTTATCAAATTAATTTTTAGTTAGTTGATTAATTCACTTAAATTTACCTATTAAATAATAGAAAAAGAGCTAATACTAGTACTTTTAGTCTTTGAGGGATCAACACTTGATACTTCTACGTTATACTATACTTGATAGATGCACTTGCCTATTCGATCTATAGGTGTTGGCCTCGGACCGTATCAAGGGGTTAAAGAGTGTCCATTGATTATAGGAAGTTAAACTCGACAAACTATAAGAATCACTTTCCTTTACCATTTATTGATCAAATGTCGAAAAGACTTGTTAGCCAAATGTACTATTGCTTCTTAGATGGATACTTAGGCCATTATCAAATATAAATACCTCTATAATATCAAGATAAGGCAACATTTACATGCCCATGTGATACTTTTGCTTATAGGTAAATTCCTTTTGGGTTATGCAATACACTAGCCACTTTTCAAAGATGCATGATGACCATATTTTTAGAAATGGTGGAAAGAACAGTAGAAATATTAATGGATGACTTCTCTATTTTTTGTGATACATTTGATACTTATTTGGATAACCTTGACAAGGTTTTAGAAATATGTGAAGAAACCAATTTTGCACTTAATTGGGAAAAGTGTCATTTCATGGTACAAGATAGCATCATGCTTGGGCACAAAATATCATCCAAAGACAAAGTGGATTAGGCAAAGATCGAGGACATGGAAAAGTTGCCTCCTCTAAAATTTATGAAAGAGATAGGGAGCTTTTTAGGCCATATAGGGTTTTATTCCCATTTCATTAAGGATTTTTAAAAAATTTCTAAATCCTTATGTGATCTTTTAGCTAAGGATGTTCCTTTTTTAGTTAATAATGATTATTTAAATGCTTTTCACAAGTGGAAAAAGGAACTCACTTTCGCAATGATCATGAGAAAGCTAGATTGGTCCTTACCATTTGAGTTAAAGTGTGATGCAAGTGACTATGTCCTTGGAGCATTTTAGGCACATGAAGGATAAAAAGCTCTATGTCATATACTATGCAAACTGGACTCTCAACGATGCCAAACTTAATTATGTCACTACAAAAAAAGGACTCTTGGTCATTATGTTTGCCTTTGATAAATTTCATTCTAATTGGCTTAGTTCTAAAGTTATTGTTTATGTTGACCATGCTTAGTTTGTTACTTACTAGCAAAGAAAGATGCAAAGCTAAGTCTTATAAGATGGATTCTCTTGCTCTTAGAGTTTGACTTAGAAATTAAGGATAAGAAGGGTATGGAGAACTTAGTTGTTGATCATCTCTCCTAGTTAGAGCATCTCCAAGAGGAAGAGGTTAGTGTTCCTATCAATGAGACCTTATTGGATGAGTAACTTTTCCTCTCAAAAGCTTTGTAAACTATTTGATAAACTGCATTATTCATTACAACTTTAATTCTTATAAAAAAGAAAAATTTTTTATATCATGTGAAATTCTATTTATGGGATGAACTTTATTTGCTTAAAGAATGTGTCGATGATATTATAAGAAGGTGTGTATTGGAGGAGGAGATGAGAGATATTCTAATTCATTTTATACTCGAGAATGTATAGGACATTTTGGCCCATCCAAAACTACGACTAAGGTATTGTAAGTGGATTCTTTTGGTCTTCATTATTCTCTGATTCTTTTGTTTTTTTCAAGTCTTATGATAGGTGCTAACGAATAGGTAATATATTTGCATAAGTAATATCTTCAAAAGGAATGAGTTGTCTTTGAACTCCATGATTGAACTAGAGATATTTGACATTTAGGGAATTGACTTCATTGGCCCTTTCCCTGAATTTCCTATGGAACCAATACAACTTAGTGTTGATTGATTACATCACCAAGTGGGTTGAAGCCACCTCAATTAATAAAGCAAAAGTGGTGCTCCAGCTCAAGAAGAAACATATCTTTACAACTTTGGAGCCCCACACATGATTATAAATGATAGGGGGTAGCAATTTTGCAACTGATAGTTTGAGTCCTTGCTCAAGAAGTAGTGATGCACAGGATTGCAATGCCTTACCATCTTTAATTGAGTGGCTAAGAGGAGGTGACAAATAGGGCAATCAATCATATTCTTAAAAAGATGATAAACTCTTTAAGAAATAATTAATCATTGAAGCTTTTAGATGCACTTTAGGCATATAAAATCACCTATAAGACACTAATTGGTACCACTTCTTATCATTTGGTGTTTGGGAAAGCTTGTCACTTTTCGATAGAACTTGAACATATAGCATTTAGGGCAATTAAGTTTCTAAACTTTGATTTGCTTCTTGCTGATGAAAATAGGAAACTTTAACTCAATGAACTTAGAACCCTTCATCTTCAAGCCTATGAGATTAATTACATTTATAAGGAAAAGTCTAAAAGGTGGTATGATAGCCATATTATTCCAAAATATTTCAGAAAGGGCCAAAAAGTTCACTTATTTAATTCAATATTGCATCTAAGTCTCAATGGTCAGACCTATTTACCATAGAAAAGATTTGTCCTTATGGTGCCATAAAGATCATAACTCTAAGGGTGAAACTTTTAAAGTTAATGGACAATTATTGAAGTTATACTATGAAAGAGATGATATGCCAAAGGGGAGGACCTTTCTTCTTCTTAATACTTCCACATGATTGCCAAACACAAGGGTAAAGCTAGAGACCTTAAAGTAGCATGTCATGGGGAAATCCCTCATTTTTTGTCTTTCTTTTCTTTATGTGTTCCATTGTTTGTCTTAATTAAAAGATCTCTTTTGCGCTCTAGGCTAAAATATGAGGAACTCAACATTCGAAGCATCAAGTTTGGAGGAGTTCTCTTTAACACTTCTCAATGCTTTTTATATTGATTCTTATGCTGATTAGTTATGTTTTTGGTGTTTGTTTTAATTTGGCATGTTTCTTTATGTTCTTATGGTGATTTTATGTGAAGGGTTAAGATGAGTATATGGTCATGAAAGGTAAGACTCTTAGCCATTAGGATGATTAATTTCGCAAAAACCAATATAAAGGAAAAATGTGCAGCTTTGTTACCCCATTCGTCTTAAACCCATAATACGTGATTGTGTATTTCAAGCACACAATCATGTGCCATTCGAATATGAAGTTTAAAAATTCGTGCCTATTCATCTTCTCCACATTTGCTCTTTACCTAATTGTAACACAACCATATGACTCCTTCTTCCCCTCCTAAAAAACAACCTTATAGCTTTCAAAACCCTATCAAATCTCCTATTTTCTTTTTCAAAATTCTCCCCTACCATGTCCAAGTGCCTTAAAGCCATCGTAAAAAGGAAACTTGGGTCTTCAAGCACAACTCCACCTTTAGGTGCTTCCTTAATCTTTAGCTATGATAAGCATGAAGAAAGGTGTGAGATTCTTTCAAAACGACTCGTCTTCTCTATTAACTCATTAATTTAAGAGCTATAGAGGATGTGAGTTTGATAGAAACCATCCAAGAACACCTTAGGGTCCTATAATGGGAAAACTTTGCCTAACTCCATATTAATTCATACAAAGAGCTCACCTATGAGTTATTGACTAGTTTTTCCTTAGAAACAAATAGGTTTCTTGGAGTGCAACCCTTTGGCATCAATAAATTTAAACTCTTTAATAAGCTTTTCACCCTCTCTTTTAAGTGAGGTTGCCAAAGCTTTCCATTTTAAGAATGATGGTCTTGATGATTTCCTTAAGGACTTTACTAACTAAGAAGTGTGGACTTCTTTAGGTAGGACCTCTAAGTATGAGGCAAGAGAGAGCAAGATAATAGAATTAAAAGACCTTTCTTTATTATATATTCATCGCTTGTTATCCTATTCCATGACCGATTGGGGTGACAATAATATTGTGGTGAACCAAACCAAATTCCTCTACCATTGGTCCTTGAAATTTAACCATTGAATCAACACCACTTAGTGGATTGTAAACCATATGAATGTTATGTCTAAGAGGGATTTAGGGGGTAGTTTTATGGAAGGTTTCATTACTATCATTGTACACTTTTTATGCTTATATGACCCATAAAATGCTAGTACTTTAATAAAGCCCCAAACTCCTATTACTTATCTTATGATAATATACTATGGAATGGGCTTATGAAGAGGGATGGAGGTAGTTATATGTTGACCTAAGGTAAGTAAGAAGTAAGTGTAGATGATGATGTAGATACAAGTGATGCACTAAGGGACATGCCTATAAGAGAGTCTTCTTCTCATGACCCTCCATCGCTATCGATGAGTTGCTTAGAAGAGGTCTTAGTGTGGATGTAATCTTGATTAAAGGATATGGATCACTACCAATCTATCTTCAAGGAAGAGGTGCATGGATGACTTATAGCTTTAAACACTCGACTGGTTGTTGTGGATATGCATGTGTAAGCCTACTTTGAGCATATTGTGTTTCCTCCTCTTATTCTTTCGATGGATTAATCATCTCATCATGCCTTTTTTTTTTTGTTTTTGTTTTATGACTCTGTTATTTTTTGTTAGTGTTATTGTAACTATATGGATATTTAGTTTTGAACCTTGAACTTGTCTTGTGTTGCCTATCACTTGTGCAGAGCATTGTGCTTTAAATTTTGCACTTCCTATGATGTTTCATTGCAGCATTTTGACTATGTATTCCTTTCTTATGATATTTTAATGATTAACATATTGCTTTTATAGTCTCATGAATGCCTCTTTTATAGTTCCTAATGTTTTGCTCGTGAATCACAAGATGTCATGGTCATTCTCCTCAACTTCGAAAGGGAAGTCCATCTCCTTTACTCTTTAATTTTTGTTTTTCAATCATTGAGGATAATGATATTTAAGTTTGAGGGCATTTTTCTTTTGAATTCTTCACTCATGATTGTATTTAGGTCTAAGCTTGATCAAAGTTTATTTTTATGTCTTCAATTAATCCCTTTTGAGCTTGATAGTAAATTAGCATATTTTTGTGGTTAGTTTTAGTTCTCAATTTTATGGTGAAAAATCAATGAAGAAAATTTATAATCATTGTTTTGAAATGCTTAAGTAAATTTCCCTTATGATAATGACTTGAGATTAACAATAATAGTTTTATTCAAAATTAGTTGAACCTGTTAGAACTCTTTATGCACCCTTGGCAAATTAGGAATTTCTCTATAAGATGCTTCTTTTACACTACTTCAAGTTATAAGAAGCCTCTGCTTCTACTAGAACTTACTAAGACACCTTTCAAGGCGAAATCCAAGAACTTAGCAATATTAGTTAACCCATTATTCCACATCCACACCTTTATCACATTACCCCTCGTTACCCTTTTTGAGCCATAATGAATAATCTTTATAAAGTATTAATAAGCCTTTCTTTAGGTTATCATATCCTTCATTATTACCATATAGCCTGAATAATATTTTACCTCCCTTATCAAGAGAATGAAGTTAAGACATGGTTATACAATAATATATGGTGCATTGGATCATTGATATGTATTTATATTAAAGAAGGGGTAAAAGAACTCACCTATTATTATCTTTTTGGCACCATAAAGGTTGATTCAAGTTTGGGGATGGCATATTAATAGCTTAAAAGTGTGTTTAGATCTTTCATCAAGTTAAAAAAAATGAATGAAAAGAAAGGTGGTGAAAAGAAAAAGAAAAGAGCAAAGTAATAAAAGGGAAGTAAAAGAGAAATCATGCCACCTAGAAAATGAATAAGGTGTTTTGGATATTCTTCAAGAAATAAATATGAGTTGTAATCATATAATGATCTTTTGAAATTCATATTATTGTTATAATTAATGCTTTAATAAAATTTCTCTTGTTTTGAACTTGAACATCCTTTGGTAGCTTAAACCTAAACCCTACATTACAAGCCATTAAAGACCTCATGATTCTTAAAGTTACTAAGTTCTAAATTAGTGGAGAAAGGTGAATTTGTTTCACTTATGGCCATATGTAATTCCTAAGAATTGAAGACGAATTTTGCTTAAAGTGAATGTGAAAGAGAATCAAAGTAGTGAAGGAACTTTGATGCCAAGTCACGCACAGACATGCACTCTTTCTTGTTTCATTGATTGTGAATTAGATATGATTGGTTTTGAACTTGTTATTATCTTGAGTGAAATTGCTTGAGAAAGGAAAAACATGATTATAATTGAGATAAATATTTTCTTCAAAACTCTTGATACTTAATTCTAGCCATCAAAGATAATGATTTGTGCATTAGTAAGGAAAATGATTGCTTGAAGATAAGAAATAATTCAAGTTTCAGGGAATTTTTTTAGTGGATTAACTTTCATATTTTTATAGTTTATTCTTCTTAATATCCATGAATTCCAATTGAAATTGGCATAATAATAGACCTAATGAATGATAAATGGTGTCTTACAAGTAAAAATTGAAAGAAAAGCAAAGTATAGGAGGAAAGGAGAAAACACACGACCATGTGGTCTAGGCACATAGTTGTGCGCCTCAATAAACCAAACAAGCAGTAACAAGAGGAAGTGCATGGCCTAGACCCATAGTCATGCACCTTGAAGAGCTTGAGCTGTTACAAAGCAATCGTAGAAGCATACGACCATGACTAGATAAGCACACAGTTGTGTGCCTCCTTAATATCACAAATGCAATAAAATCTTTAGGTGGATTCCTTTCCTTTTAAAGACATTGAATTTTCCTCTTTTCAAGGTTTGGTTTGGGCATGATTTAAAATTGGAAATTAACTAGAATTAAGGAATGATAGATTAAGGAAAGGAAGAGAATAACATGCAATAACTTCTAATAAAAAATTAGAGAGAGAAAAGGTACAAGCAGTTAAAGAGATCAAGGAGAAGTTCATGGCTACTCTTGGAGCCAAATTGATTGTCTTCCTATCTTCCTTCTATTTCATTATAAACTAAATTATTTTTTGTTAGGGTTGTAAATGGATCATGTATGACTTATATTATGTATTTTTAATTTAAGTTTATTTGGTTTCTTTAATACATTGTGTTAGTAATTGTTGAGTGATTTATGACATTGATTAAACAACCGTTTATCATACTCAATTCTACAAAACAACTATCGAGAGATGTTTTTTATGGAATGGAACCTTTAACAATTCCCTTATGTTTTTTTTTTTTTGTATTAAGGGACTTTGATGAAACATTGTTATCCTTGGTGTCTTGTTATTTGTGATAATTGCATGATGTTTAGCTTTTGTGTTAAGAGACTGTTAGCTTAACATGTATTTATATGTTGATAATACTTAAGAGTGATTGATTGATCACCTTAATGACTTAATAGTAACACCTGATACATGAACTAATTAGATAAGGATTAGGAACCAATAGAAGGTAGTCAAGTGATGTTGAACCCATAGTCATTCCCATCCATTGATTATCTCTTATCTCTATTAGTGTTTCATTAATTTTCTCATTTGCAATTTCATTCAGCTTTTGCTTATTTTATAGATTATATAAGATACAAGATATATAGTACTTAAAATTTGATCCTTATGGGAATAATATCATACTCACAACATATACTTTACTACTTTTGACCTATGCACTTGCAACTTAGGGAATTCGTTATAGCATGCACCCATCATTAGAGTTTTCATCAATTAATTCATCATCCTCCTTTTGTCATCTTCCTCTTCTAGCTTGTCTATATGTTGTATGGCTAGTTATTGTTGGTAGTGGTAACATGGCTCTTTTCTATTTTCTCCATCTTTTCTTGAACCTCCTCCCAATGGTTATTGAATAATTAAATCATCTTTTCTTACATAGCCTTCATAAAGCACTTCCATTCAGGATCTTGCTTGACTTCCTTGGAATTTTTCATGGTTATAATGAAGAAGATAAGGAAATCCCCTCCCCTCCCCCCCTCCCCCATGTGTTTGCACTTAAGAGATGGTGCTCACTCTTATGTTTCATATAAATTATGCTTCTACCCTCTAATAAGCTCACCACTCAATTCTTATGGAACTAGAGTTACTATTATTAAAATCAAGCCCAATCATAATTCAAACAAAGTAAAACCAAACTTAAATATGACTTTTAGAGTCAAAGATAACAAATGGAAACAAAATGGAAAGAAGAAAACTATGAATAAGTGTTAAGGACATTCCAAATGCAAACTTAAAGGAAAATTGAAATTTAAACTTTGCAAAAGAAATTGATTTTGAACTTAAAATAATTATTTTGCATGATTTAGGCTAAATCGCTTTGTAACAAACACAATTCAAACTTTTATTTTGTAAACAACTTTCAATGCAATTTTGCTTTTTTTTTTTTCCTTCAAATTCATTTTCTATTTTTTTTTGTTCATTTTCTTTTTTAAAACAAAAGGTGCTAAACATGGCCTTAACTTTGAAATAAGAAACAAATGAATTAGTAAGATAAGTTTATCAAAACGAATTGAAAAAGAATAAACATTAGAATGAAAATTGAAAGAAAGAACAAGATTCAAATACAAATGACAATAAAATTAAAGATATGTACTTGATTAATGAAGATAAAGCTCTGACATCAAATGATATGAATATGGGTAACTTACTCTAAGCACATAAGCAATGTTAACACCTTTGCCTATGATCTATCAACTAATCAAGCAAAGAAACATTAATTTTCAACAAGATCCCTAGATAACTTGTATCTAGTAACCTTTGTTTTAAATAATTAAAAACATTATTTAATTACCAAACCTAAAATTAACTAAGTCAAGTTTAAGTTTAGAATCAAACTATGTTTGAATGACAAAGCCTTAACTTGATAAAATCATCTAAGTTCTTTAAGGAACCAAAGAAGAGAATTAAACTCTCAAAAATAAAATTTTATTCAAAAGTCATCTTGAAATTTGTTTTTGGTCCTTTTATAGGCTTATAAAGCATTAATTAACACTAATCCTAATATAAGAAGGAAAAGAATCAACCTAAGAATACTCTTAGCATAATTCAAACAAAAGGAAGTTTAATCATCCTAAAACTCTAGCTAATACTCCTGATAAAGAAACAATTGAAATACTAATCTAAATGGGAGATTACATTCGACTAGTTAGAAAAGAGGATGAGAAGACAATGACAACTAAGCAAATATTTAGAAGATTTTAGACTTTGACTTGGATTGAATTGTTGACCTTATCTCCTTATCTTGGCCACCCCATATGTTGCACCTCTTAGCATTTCCTTGCACACCACCTAATGTGTTTGGAAGCTTCTAAGAATCATTATGGATCCTTATAAAATCGTCTATATCATTTTTGGTGTAAATTCTCCCAAATGAAGAATTTAACTTGTAGATTTCATCTCGAGAGTCCACATATGAAATTAAGGTGCATAAATGACTATTTTGCCCTTGTAAAGGATATCTGCTAAATGCCAATATGATTGGAGCATGTACTTAATTTCTCTATTTCAAGGTTGATGTTGATATTTGAAAGCTTCTTTGAACTTTTTTTATGTGTGCTCTAGTTATTAGTCCATTGTACATTACTTTTTCCTCATGTTTGGTGTTCTCTTAGTTTGCTTCAAATTGTAATAACCTTTCTAAACCAATACGCACATATAAGAGTCGTAATACCTTGGAATAAGGCACCTCTCTCACTTGCATTCTTTCTAAAGGAAGAGTTATGTCCCCAAAAGAACATGTTTAAGTCGTCCCCTACGTAAATACATAATATATATTTGTTCCCTACTAATGTAAATGTTAATTCCCCTATATAAATACTTGTGCATTCCCCACTCTCCACTATATAGATATCATTATGTAAATGCCTCATTCTTTGTTATGTAAATACTCATGTACATACCCTTCTTAACTTTTTAAAAGGGATTTCTTTCTATTGTGCATTCCTTTTATCTATGCAAATTTCCAAGTAA
Organism: Omphalea diandra; assembly: GCA_949677035.1. Taxonomy (NCBI): domain Eukaryota; kingdom Viridiplantae; phylum Streptophyta; class Magnoliopsida; order Malpighiales; family Euphorbiaceae; genus Omphalea; species Omphalea diandra. The sequence goes on along the minus strand of CATIWR010066961.1, from coordinate 22,454 downwards.
ATTTTTATACCCTTTTTGGGATTCTCTAATCTCTTTCACAAATGTTCTTTTAAGAATTTTATCCAATATGGTTTAGGAACTGTGCATATTCTTTATGCTCTATTGATAGTTAAATAAGACCATACCTAGAAGAGAGCCTTTAAACCTCGCTCACGGGAGAAATAAGGTGGACAAGATCTTTTGCAAATAGCATATGCAACTCATGCATACATGCACAATTTAATTTTTTATGCATCATCCTAGCAATCCCTATTTTGCAGCCATTGTAGCTCCTCGTAAACCCTCATAGAAAAGCAGAGGAAGAAGGTTAGCCTAAAAGAGCAAGACACCTAATTCAATCTAAAACCTACAACTATTAATAGAGCAAGCAATATCACTAAAGTTTATGGAAAGGATGAAAACAAATTTTAATCGAATAATGGAGGAACAAGTCATTGAAGAGGTATAGAGGTACCTCAATGAGATTCTATCAAAGAAAGTTAAAGCATCTTCTAGCCAAATTGATAAGGGGAAATAGCTGATGAAACCTTGCCCCTAGTCATTAGTAACAATGATCTATTTAACATGTAGGATTATTCTAAGAGTAAAGTTGAGAAAAAAAAGTAGGTGATGCCTCAATAATGGTGATGGATAAAGGTATGGGAAACAAAAAGGATAACATCAAGTTTAATGGGTTCATCAACTAGTTAGTAAAGATTTAGAAGACATTAGATGCAAGAGGGATGAAGAAAGGTGTTGATATTCAGAATCTACTGGGTTATAAGTACAAAGGCTCCTTTTATAACTTTAGGATGCCTGAACTCCCTAAGTTCTTAGGAATTCAAGATGCACATAATCATATTTGTTCACATGTACTTACCATGAAAGCATTCAGGGTTTCAACTAATGCCATGCTGTAGTTGTTTGAGCTATGACTAGAAGGGTCAGCTAAGAAATGTTATTTCAACTAGCCAAAGATAGTTAGAGATGATTGAAAAATAACTAACTCAAGCTTTATAAATCCATTACTCATGCAATTTAGAGCTGGAGATTACTGTATAAGATTTAGAGGTACTAAGGCATAATACTATTGAGAGATTTAGTGACTACTTAAAAAGTTGGCCTCAAAAGTTAAGACTAGGCCTACAGAATGGAAGCAAGTGAGAATGATCATCAAGGGAGCCATGCCAAACATTATCATAAGGATTAATAGAATGTTAGTATGTAATTGACAAGGATCTAACAGTGGTAAGGTTGCAAGTTGAGGAGCTAGAGTTAGAGATAAGAAACAATACTTTGGAAGAAAGAATTATCAATCCTAGGGACAACCTTATGGAAATAAGACCATAGATGTAAATGTGGTGCAACCTGCGAGGTAGCTAAAGAACTTAGGGATGTATTCATTTTGAACTTTTGAGAGGCTTTAAAAGAAAAGGGTGTTGAAGTAGCTCCCACTTAAGCCACCTCCAAATCATTTGATAAGGAGATACGATGTGACTGCTTACTGTACCTATCATCAAGAGGGTAGTCACTATATCGATAAATGCTTCAGGCTAAGGCACAAGATTCGAGATCTTATTAACTTTAAGATAATAGTCCTACGTACTCTTGAACAAATAAGTATTAAGGAGAATCCTCTCTCGAACTATCACAACATCTTATCTTTGACCCAATAGGACTTTCATGATTGATTCTAGGATTCCTAGGGAGATTATTATGGCCACCTTTGAGGAGGTTCCTCTTATGGATGTTATTGTTGTTATGTATGCCATCAATTTATGGGAAAGTTCAGATGAAGACATGGGAGAGTTCTAGATAAGGAAGATCAAGAAATGGGAAGAAAGCAATCAAAAGAAAAAGGAAAAGCAAGTTAGCCTTGTCGCAAAAGTGAGAAGTGTTATCTAGATAGAGAAGTGAGCAAATAGCATAAGGCAGATAAGGAAAAAGAATGGCCCTTAATGAAAGAGAAAGAAGAAGAAATTATAGTATTAAGATAGTTTAAGAGGACACCGCCTAATCAGTGTATAGGAATTGTTGATTACATCAAAGGAGCAAAAGAAAGCCATGGTAGAGGCCTTATTTATTTTGGCCATTTCTAAGGAAGCATCTCCTATAGAGTAACTTTAGAGATGAATATAAATAAAGGAAAGATAACCTTTTCTAATGAAGACTTGCCTTTTAAGGGATGAGATCATAATATGGCATGTTCATTAGGGTTGAAATGAAGGGGAGGCATTACACCATTGTAGACAATGGATTAACGATCAATATATGGCCTTTAAAGCTATTGTCAAGGTTTTAGATATTTGTGGCAGGCTACAAAGCATCTAAGAGCCTTATTTAGATTTATGATGAGAGTAAAAAGCCAATTGATGTGATTTTTAATATTATGGTGAAAAAAGGGATTAAAAAGACTATAGTGGAGTTTTCATCTTACATTGAAAGGTAAAGATTTCATATAATGGGGAAGTGGTCACCATTTTATTGTAGTACGTGAAGTAGTGTATGCATTGAGCATCGTAGTTTCAAATCTTAGAGGTTTTCAAGTACATAGAGTCCTTTAGGTGGCAATTATCATTTAAAGGATAATTTTTCTTCTTAGAAAAGGGCTCAACAGAAATTCCACATGTGTGTTAGACATTTCAAGCATCCCCATATAGATTACTAAGGACTATGAAACAATTATGGTTAGAAATCTCTAGGGATCTTTCTCAAACTTTTTTGCAAGAAAGGAGAAGCAGTTAAAGAAGTAGAGGGTGGCTAGTCATAAATAAACTTGCTTGATGATTTAGAGAAGCCATTTACTTATATGTAAGCTAGAGACGTGGAATCTAGATATTTGAATTATCAAAATACATTCGAAGAAAAAGGGTTTAAGGGGTAAAGAGAAGAAAGGAGAAAAGGTTATGATATTTGAGGATGAAGAGGAAGATAAAAAAGATGATCAATTTTTAATCTTGCAAGGCACATAAAATAATTGACCATAGCAAAGGAAGAAGGAAATCTCTAAGAAAGAGTGGGACAGATTGTATCAACAACAACTGTAAGACTAGTAACTGTATGAGGCAAAATGATGCGATTAGGATTGGATTGATTGAACTAGTTAGGCTAGAGCTTTATGAGGATCTAGATTAAGGGCTAAATGATCCAAGCAGTACTGCTGAAAGGAGCTACTTAAGGGTTAACTTAGTAGATATTAAGGACATTCAACTCCATTGAAGTTATAGAGAGAAAAAGGGAGCTATAAGGACTAAGGAAGTTGAGTTATATTGGATGGAATTATGGAGAGCTTCGAAAGATTAAGTTAGGAACATATCAGATAAAGTATAATAGGTCATATCATGCTCATTTTAAACTCACTCTTCATTTATTTATAGAAATTTTCATATATACAAACATTAGTAGCACCATATATGACATCATCTATATATATTTGCATTAATAATAGGTCCTCATTCTTTTTCTTAGAAAAGAAAGTTGTGTCTACCAAACCTTTGGAGAAATCTTTCTTTACTAAAAAGTTGTTCAACCTCTCATGCCAAGCTCTTCGAGCCTGCTTCAAGCCATATAGGGCTTTAGTGAGCTTGAACACATGGTTAGGAAAGCAATGCCTTTCACAACTAAGCGATTGTTTAACTTACACTTCCTCATCAATGTACCCATTCAGAAAAGCACTTTTGACATCCATTTGATATAACTTGAAATTCATGTGAGATGCAAATGCAAGTAAAATTCTAATAGCTTTAAGTCTAGCTATAGGTGTAAAGGTCTCATCAAAGTTATTCCTTTCTTATTGGTTATAACCTTTAGCTACTAATCGAGCCTTGTTTCTAACCATGATTCCATGTTCATCAAGTTTATTTCTAAAGGCCCATTTTGTTCTAATGATGGAATGATTATGAGGTCTAGGAAATAAAGTCGATACTTTGCTCCTCTTAAATTGATTGAGTTCTTCTTACATAGCTAAAACACAATGTTCATCTTCAATGGCCTCATTTATGGTCTTAGGCTTTATAAGTGATACAAAAGCAAGATTAGTGGATGCATTTCTAAAAGATGATCTAGTTGTTACCCAATTTGATGGATCACCAATGATAATATCTCTTAGATGAGCTTTCTTAAAAATCCATTCCCTTTCTAGCTGAGTTTGCTCTTCACTAGGAATAGGAAGAGGTGGATGTTCATTTCTCTTATTCTTTATATCTTGTGGCTTATCCACATTCTTTCCTTCTTTTTAAATGTTTAGCTCACTTATAGGACTTGAAAGATCATCAAAATCTTCTTATTTTCTTGAATAAGTCGGGTCATATTCATTGAATACGACGTGCATAGACTATTATATAATAAGTGCTCTCTTGTTGAAGAATCTATACCCATTGCTTGTAGTAGAGTATCCAAGGAAAATTCCTTCTTTTGACTTGAAGTAAAATTTGCTATGGTTGTATTTCCTATTTAGAATAAAATACTTATAACCAAAAACTCCAAAGTATACAATCTTGGGCTTTCAATTGTTCCATAACTCATAGGGAGTTTTCCTTAACAAGGGTCTCATCAAGAGTCTATTTAAGACATAATATGAAGTGTTTACAACATCAGCCCAAAAGTACATAGGAAGATTGTACTCATTCAATAGGGTTCTAGCCATTTCTTAAAGAGTTCTATTCTTTTTTTATACCACACCATTTTATTACGGTGTTATAGGAGTTGAGAAATTGTGTGAGATACGTACTCATCACAAGGCTATGAAACTTAGCATTCTCAAATTCTTCTCCATGGTCACGTCTAATAGAAGAGATTTTCAAATCCTTTTGGTTTTGAATTCTATTGGCAAATGTCTTAAAATCATCAAAACAAGAATCCTTATGAGGGAGGAAGAATACCTAAGTATATCTAGAGTAATCATCTACTATTACAAATACAAAATTCATCCCTCCCAAGCTAGATACTCTAGTGGGTCCAAATAGATCCATGTGAAGCAATTGCAATGATCTTGAAGAACTTACCTTGTTATTGGTTTTGAATGAAGATTTAATTTGTTTACCTTTTTGACATGTTTCATAAATTCCTTTCTTTGCAAACCTTATTTCAGGTAGACCTTCAACCAAGTTTGTGCTCTATAACTTATTGAGGAGTTCCATCCTAACATGTCCTGGCCTTCTATGTCAACTTTTACCTTTATCCACTGTAGAGACTACACAATTTGCATTATAGTTAACAAGTGAATTTAAATCAATCATATAAATATTATGAACTCTTCTATTAATGTATAAAATTTTATTGTCACTCATTCTTGACACATAACATGCTTGTGGCTCAAACAGAACTCTAAGGCCTTTATCATATAACTAACATATACATAGTAAATTGTATTTGAGTCCATCAACAAACAGTACTTTATCAAGGATAGGTGAGTCATCATCCTTATCAACTTTACCTATGCCAATAATTATGGCTTTGCCACTGTCTCCAAAAGACATGTTTTAAAGTCCTTTAATCTTCTCTAATTGTATGAAGAACTTCCTTTCTCCTATCATATTCTTTGAACATCCAGTATCAAGATACAACTCTTACTCTCTAACTTTGGATTTATAGCACATCTACAAAACATGGAGAGCCATCTCTTAGGTACCCAGACCTTATTAGGTCTTAGGGATTAGCTCTTGCCAATTACTCATCATGCCTTCTAGAATGGCAATGATAGGTAATGTGGCCATATATATAATAGTAAAAATAATCACCATCAAATTGAGTTAGTATCTTACTTCTAGGTGGAACATGTACATAATGTCCAAGAGACATGTAAACCCTTTGGGCAATGTGTCTAGGAGTGTTTCTAATATGAGGAATTCTCTTGTGTTGTGTGTGTCTATATCCATAATTATGCCAATTTTGTGTCTTTATACACCTTGCCTCTTAGGCTTATAAGAATGATACATGTAGGCATAATTTTCTCTATGTGGAGTTAATCTAAAAAATGTATGGTTATGCTGAGACTTCCCTCTTGAGCCATTATTAGTGACATTTCCCTTTTTGAAAACTTTATGCTTTATAACATGGTTAGAAGCATTATTCTCTTTGGCCTTAATAAAGACTGTTTGAGAAGATGAGGGATTCATTGAAGTGGTGACATTATAACCTAATCCATATTTGATGGATGGACTTATTGGAATCTCAAGGATGGAGTCTAACTACTCATTTCCTTTAGTGAACTTACTAAGGTTTTCCTTAAACTTAAGGTTCTCAACTATGAGAAACTCAACCTCCTTAGCTAGAGTTTCCTGACCCTTCACACATTATTTTAAAGATTTGTTCTTCTTTTTAAGAAATATGGTACTTGACTTGAGAGTCTCAACTTTTATAGTGAAATTAGTAAGCATAGAGTATAACTCTTCTCGAGAGTATATCACTATCACTATCACTAATAAATAAGTGTTCATTTGAGGATTCATTTGGCTACTCCTTAGTTGCTATAAGATAAAGGTTAGTTAACTTCATTCTTATTTTATCTTTATCAAGTTCAGAATCATTAGTATCATTTCAAGTGGCTTTGTATGCTTCTTTTCCTTTCTTAGAGGTTTGTTTTCTAGAAAGGAACTTACTGTTCTTCATCTTAGGACAATCTAATTTAATATGCCCTTTGTCATTGCATCCATAGCAGATGAGTTAAATCTTAGCTCCCATCTTTTTTTGTCTTCTTGCCATTTTGCTCTTTTTTAATGAAAGGAATTTCTTTACTTGGCTTGTGATAAGGGAAAGCTGCTCATCTTCACTACTATCTTCATCATCATTGAAAGAAAAAGAAGATAGTGAATCAAAAGTATATGGAGATTTAGAGCGTACCTCTTTAGCTTTTTATGTCAAGTACTTTTTTCTCGTTCTTGTGTTTTCAATAGGCTTTTCAAGAGTGATTTCATGAGCCAATAATTTTCCCATAAGCTCGTCAAGTAATAGGTCCCCTAGTTTGTTGGCTTCCTCTATAACTGCTTTCCTAGCTTCCCACTTATCTTTAGGAAAAATTCTCAGGATTTTTGTTGCCATGTCCTCTTTTGAATAAGACTTCCCTAAAGTTTTAAGAGTGCCCACAATATTTGTAAATCTATTGTTCATCTCAGTAATGGTTACACCAAGTTGGTATAAAAAGGTTTCATACATGTATGTATGCAAATGAATCTTTTTCTGTTTTACTTCCATAGTTCCTCTATGCTAAGTTTGCAATGTGAACTTCTCCTACTAGCTTTGTTGGTACCTCTCTTCCTTCTTCAACAATTTCCCATAAGTCAATGGTTTCAATATCAAGAAAGATGTCCATATCAATATCGATAGTCATCTCCATTAAAGAATGGTGGCTTGTGGATTGATTGTGATTCTTCATGACTTGCTATGATCTTTACTCTAAGCTCTTAAGCTTTGATAAAGAGACTAGTTCTAATACCAATTATTGTCCCTTGGTGCATAAATCAATGAAGAAAGGGTGGTTGAATAGGGTAATGGCAAGTAATTACAAATAAAAACTAAGTGCATAAATGAATGAAGAATCAAAACATAAGATTTATAGAGGTTCAACACAACTTGTCTACTTCCTCTCCTCTATTATTCCTACTAAAGCCTTCACTATCAAGATAGCTTAAGGTGTTATTAACCCCTTTCACAATAATAGTTTCTAACATTATTGAGCCATTACAAATAGACTTATAGGTGCTACTACAACCTTATTCCAAAGTAGTTTTTAGGTACTACCTTAAATCTTTCATAAAGTATAGTTTTAAAGATGAGGTCTCTCACTCAAGTAATAATAAACTTTAAAGCACACTCACAAAGTATGTTTTATCTGGCTAAGAGTATTAAGAGAATATCTAGAAAGCTTGTTCTTCAAACTCTGTTTTGAAGATAACACTTGCAAGCTTTAAACAATGCACTTCTCTTAAGTACTAGATCACTCTTAGTTCAAACTTTTGATTTGAAAATAGCTTTCACAATAGAATAGTTGTTTAATGGAACAATTATCTTCTTTTTTCTATTGAAATATGAAAAATGCCCATTTTAGATTTCAAGGAAGGTGTGGACTCAAAGCTATATTTTCTAAGATTTTCAATAATACTTTAGTGACTGTTAGTGAACTTCCAATACCTATTGAACATCCTCAATGCATGTTGCATTATGAGAGTGCCTTATTAGAGGGTATAGAAATTTTAACTCAATTTAAGGAGCTTTTCCAATGGTCATTGGTAGAATCCAACGCCCGTGTTGAGATCTTGAGAGTTTTGCTCAATTCAAGTTATTTAATCTAACATCGATTGAAAAAATCCAACAACTGTTGAGAGATCAAGAATAATGCCCAATGTGAAATTGTAATGCACATTATGAACTACTTAATTCAAATCACTTGGTCTAACACCTAATGTGAAAATGCAATGCCTGTTGAGAAATCGGGAACCATGCCTATTGCAAATTTGCATCACCTATTGTGAAGTTCAATATGCATAGCTCATGTGTTTGAGTTATCCAATACCTATTGTATTAGAGGATAATACCTATTGTGAGATCTAAAAGACTTTTCTCATGCTAGGGTGGTATTCTAATGCCTACTGAGTTCTTTTAATGCCTATTTCTAGAGTCACAAAGTCTGTTGAATTATGGCAACACCCATTAGACTGTTAAGCTTAGTTTGTTTGATCTTTACCCTCTTAATACTTACAGTTTCCAATTATACCTCTTTTTCCAATCATCATGATTTAATGAATTAATGTACCTATAAGACTTAGTTTAATACATATGATTATAGTTGAGTATAGGGTAAAGTTTAATCAATTATCTCATTATACATCTTTTATGGTGACCATTGATAAAGAAAAATGTTGAAATTTTAAAGAGGGACTAAGATATGAGATAAAGAATAAGATCATAGTTGTAGATCTCTATAGTTATGCCAAGTTAAAAGCTACTACAATTAGATTTGAAAGATTGAAAAAGAAAGGATAAAGTAACGTGTAAATAAGGGGCTTAGTTAGTTTATGGGGGATTTTTACAGAAACAAAAGTATTCATAGAGGTAATAGGTTAGGAGACAATGCCATGGGTGGTTACTCTAGCTATAGAGGTAGTGGTTAGGAGTTTCATCATATGCTGGCAAAGGTAAGTCCAAGTTATGCAACAATGACCATCATGTGTACATTGTAAGGGATAACATATAGCTAAATATAGGAAATTAATTAGTAGGTGTTACTTTTGTGGATCTTTTGATCATATGCTTAGAGATTATCCTAAAATGTCTAAAGTGTTAAAGACGCAGAGGTAAAGTTGTATAAGAATATGCAGTTGAAGTTCCAAAAGCAAGTGGAGTTAGAGTATCATTCAGTATGGACAGAGGTAAAGGTAGAACAGTTATAACTGCTTAGGGTATGAGCATATTAGAGGTCAAAGTTTTAAACCCCTGAGATATGCTAGAGTATTTGCCATGGCCAGGTAAGAAGCCATCGCTTTTCCATAAAATGTCACTAGTAAAACTTTCATGATTTAGAAGCTGATGTATTAATTGATCTTGGCTTGTAACGACCATATTCATATTTGCTCTGATACCAAAAAATGTAATGACCACTTGTGTTTACAAATCATGTTGCTCTGATACCAGTTTTCTTTTCTTTTTTTTCCACAATCTGTAATGCTACAATCGGTACCTATCAGAGCACTCCACATCTGGGATTTGCCCATCGGCCTCGCGATGTCATATACACCGGGATTTGCATGCCTGTCCTGTGTATGCTTGAGCCCTCTCTGATACCAAAACTATAACATCTAAATTAATTTGTCAAACCAATAACTGTGACATCCATTGCTCTCATTTGTAAATCAGCTTTAATACCACGAATTGTAACATCACAACGTGGCTACAACTAGTACCTATCAGAGCACTCAACATCCGAGATTTGCCTGTCAGCCCTGCGATGTCATACACACCAGGATTTGCATGTCTGCCCCGCATGTTCTTGAATCCTTTGATACCACTAACTATAACTATCGTCTTCAGTTGCAAATCATGGCATTTCATGTTCAGAAATGCAAACACATTAAGGTTTATTCATCATACATATATAATCCCATATGCATTTAATGTACACATGTGTTAACTAATGTCAAGACCAATGAACATAACTAGTTCCTATCAAATGTATGTACATGACGCAAGGAGAGAGAGTTGGAATTCAGCCGACAACCTGTGTTCCATGTGTCTTTATGCAAGACTTTATACATCAAAATGTCCAAACTCTATGCTGCAGTATCTGAAAAATAATTGCGATTTGGTGAGTCGCGACTCAGTGAATAAAACAATAATCAAATTCTCATGGCACATAATCCATAATCAAATATCATCAATATACATTGCAAGTATAATAATTGACCATGCAAGTGTAAATGCAATAGCTTTGTTTTTGTCATGACCGAGCAAGGCAAGCATTGCTCCCGAGATATTCATGTGATTCATGTAACATATGATTTGGGACCTATTGGTCCATCTTCCTGTAATTCATTTGCAAGTGTTTTTCAAGTCGGTCACAACGCCCCTTTTAGTTCCATATACAAGTGCTTATTCACAAATGATATGCCAAGTAATCTTTAAAAGCATTTAATTCTCACTTGGCATGTATTTCCATGTAACATGTAACAATTCAATCATTCATACATGTAAGAGAACATAATCATATTATACCCATGTAACATGTAACAATTCAATCATTCTCACTTGACTTATATTTTCATGTAACATGTAACAATTCAATCATATATACATGTAATAGAACATAATCATATCATATAATTATCACATACACCCATTGAATCCAATTATGGTTTTTACTCACCCACATTAAATCCAATTATTATTTCTACTCACCTTTTGATGTGACCAACTTTTATGGTAGGGCTTCTTCAAAGTATTGAGATCCTAACATTTGATACATACATGGGTATAAGTATATCAAAATGATTATGAATACTTGGTATGCAGTTATGGTATGATTCATGCAAATGTACCTATGTTTATACATATTTTCCTTATATGGCAGCCTGAGCTTGCTACACTGTCACAAAAATAACTCCTGATATTCTTATCCAAATGGCTTGATTATTTTTTTTTCTAACAAAATAAACATATTTATTCAAATTTCAGGATAATATCAGATACACATAAAATGTGATGAATTTTTAAATGTTGCCCTGTTGCAGTGTCCTCTCAGTCTGAGTAGGTCTTACTCTCTTAGATGTATCTCAAATTGTACTAGTCCAATTGCAATAATATTCTACCAACAATTACAAAACATATAAAGGAACATTTTTCATGTTTTACTCATTGTCTAATTCAGTCTATAAGGTCACTAAAAGAAATGACCAATCTCGGGGCAAGTAGGTTCATAACATGTTGACAACTAGTCATGATAAAGGGACAATATCTCAGCAACCATGCTGGATTTTGCAACAATATTTTATAGGTATGTAGATCAGACATAAATATACAACTTTTAAGTTTGGACCACCATCAAATTCTGAGTCTATGGTCATCAAATTCTTGGAAAACCGAATTAAAAGAAAGGTAGTGTGTCATTTAGGTATAGAGTCAGTCCCAATCAATGAGCCATATCTCTTTCCACACAGCAAATTAATCAAAACTGCTTTACAGTTGTCTAGAGGGAATATAACCCTACAAGTTTCTTTTTTTGCACTCTATCAAAATTAAAACATAAGGCCATCAAAATATAAGAAAATAAAACCTCTTCTTCACTCCTTCACTCCTTCATCACCTTTGTCCATTCTCTAATTTCTAGGTGCTCTTTATACTTTTAGATGAGCTCTAAAATACCATTATTTATGATGCTATAATAAGCACACAACATGAAATAATTTATCATATAACTATGCAAGCATTGCATATATATTCAAGTATCCCAAATGCAAGATATTGGGTATATGTTCATGTGAGATTTCATATCATTTGATACAGTGCAATGAATATATTCATGTGATAATGCCAATGAATAGGGATAGGGATGTTACATGGCTTCATACATTCATTCATGTTATTGAACATAGCATGCCAATTATGCAATAAGAATTAACCATTAGGTTTTAACCTGTGTCAGGACTCCTTTAAGTGATGTAATGATTATGGATAAGGTATATCAGGATTGTTTGATTTGCTTTGATGGCACTGAGTTGAATATTGATTAGTATTGTTTCCACTTCATGAATTTGATGTTATACTATGTATAGACTAGTTGACTAAATATCAAACAATAATGAATTATTTTACGAAGAAAGTTATTCTAAAATCTCCAAATTGAAGTTGTTTTAAAATATCCAAATCAAATAAGGGTTGTGTTTTAAGGGGAAAGACAAATTGTACCTACATGTCTACTTTATGCTATCAAGGCTTTTTGCATGATTAAAGATGGATATGAAGCTTATCTAACTCATATGGTAGACACAAGGTTCACAAATGAACTACTTAAGAATATTCTAGTGGTAAGTGAGTTTCTACATTTATTTTTAATTAACTTACTTGATTTGCCACCTGACCATGAGGTAGAATTCATAATTGAGTTAGTTCTACGACCAACACCAATATCCATTCCACCTTATAGGATGGCTCCAGCTGAGTTGAGAAAATTGAAGACTTAATTATAGGAACAACTTGAAAAGGGATTCATAAGACTTAGTGTGTCACTTGGAGGGGGATGCTTTAGTATTATTTGTTAAAAAGAAAGATGGGATAATGAAGTTACATGTTAATTATAGATTGTTGAATCAGATTACTATGAAGAACAAGTATCCTTTACCAAGAATAGAAGAACTATTTGACCTATTATAGGGAGCATGGGTGTTTTCTAACATTGACTTGAAATCAAGCTATTATCAGCTCAAAATTTGAATCCCATATGTACCAAAGGTTGCTTTAAGACCAAGTATACCCATTATGAATTTTTAGTGATGCCATTTGGTTTGATTAATGCACCAGCTCTATTCATGGCTCTTATGAACAAATTATTTTGGCTTTACTATGACAAATTTATAATTATGTTCATTAATGACATATTGATGTAGTCAAGAAGTAAAGAGGAGCATAAATGACATTTGAGAATTGTATTACAAATTCTAAAACAAAGGCAGTTATTTGCTAAATTAAATGTGTGAGATCTAGAACGATCATATGGTGCTTTTACGGCATGTAGTTTCAGAAAAAGGCATAGAGATGGGTCAAGAAAATAGAGGCAGTAGTAAAATGGTAAACCTTAAACAATATTATAGAAGTTCAAAGTTTCTTAGGACTAGCTAGGTCTTGTCATCAATTTATTGATGGCTTTTAACATATAGATGCTCATTTTATTGAGTTTTTATGGAAAAATACAACATTTTAGTGGTTAGAAGCTTATCAGAAGATTATTGGTGAATTCAAAAATAAATTAATGTTTGCTCTAGTGTTAGTGATTCCTATAAGTAATGGAGGATTTATAGTTTATAACAATGTTTCTCATCAAGGTTTTTGATGAGTTTTAATGCAACATGATAAGGTAATTACATATGCATTTAGACAACTAAATCTTTATGAATAATCTTATATAGTACATGACTTAGAACTTGTTACTATTGTGTTTGCTTTGAAAATATGGAAGCATTACTTGTATGGAGAAACTTTTCAAATATTTATAGGTCATAAGAGTTTGAAATATTTGTTGAATTCGAAAGAATTAAACATGAGATAGAGGCGATAGTTAGAATTGCTAAAAGATTATGATTGCACCATTAAGTATCATTTAGGAAAGGTAAATGTGGTAGTGGATGGTTTTAATAGGAAATCAAAAAGCAATGTAGCTCATCTCTATAATCTTTTTTAAATCAACTATAAGTTCTAAATGTATAACTAAACATGCAAAAGAATGGGGTATTGATTGCTACTTTTTGAGTGAGACAAATATTACATGATTGAATTAAAGAAGCATAGGGTTTACTTGAGGCTCCCATTGTGGATATGAGGTGGTATTTCCCATAACACCATTCAAATTGCCACCTATTGAGACTTGTTTCTTTTAGAGCTAAGTAGACCGAATGGTTATCACACATATCTGATTTTGACATCTGTTGAAGTTATCTATGGTGGAGAATGATTGGAGTTATCTTCAAGACTTATGAGGGTGAGTAATTATCCCTACTTTGACATCTAACATCTTTTATTATCTAACCAGTGTCTAATGACATTTTGGAGCTACACAAGACGCAATCAATTTTCTCCCTTCCTATATAGAGGGACCACTCACTAAGCATTTCTTGGATAAGATGGAGGCCATATGGTTTGATTACTACATCTATCATGTCTCCAATGTTGGAACTTCCACCTTTGATGATGTTATTCTTAAGGTTTGGTTGCATTATAGTTAAAGGACTAAGACTTTCTGGTCTCAAAAACATTCAAAATAATAATGTACTCATGAAGGAAAAGGACTTTTTATATTTCATTTAGCTTATCAAAATTTTGACAAAGAATGCTTACATTATGAAAATGCATTTCCTTTGGCACTATACTTGGCACCAATCATCACATTTTGCTTCAAATTAATTTTATGCATGCTTCTTACAATTAATAATGGCACACTATAGCATCCCACTATCTTAGCTAATTTCTTTGGCATGTTGGCTCCCTGTTATTCCTCCTTTTTCTTCAGTGGTCACTTTATCATTGTCCTCTTTCATAATCAAGCTTCCTTATCGACCTATCATTACTTCTTCTTATTGGTAATTCACACTCTCTCATCTTTTACTTTATATTCTTTCTTCTTTTTTTCATGACTTAACTTTTACCTAAGTCGCCCTTTCAAATTTTTTACTTAGGGGGCTCATTTATTATTATTTTTCCTATACATCACATTAAGTACTTATTTAATCAATCCATGTTTATAGGCTTAGAGAACTCATTCCCATCTATGTTCAGCAATTTCACACCACCACCTGAATACATTTGTTTAAACATATAGGATTTAATTCAGCATGAACTTTCTTTTGGGATCCTGAGCTTAAGGTCGTGTTACCTTCAATACCAAGTCACCCACTTTTATTGCACTCATCTTGACTCTCTTATTGAAGGTGTATGCTATTCTCCTTTGATAAAGCTTAATATAATGCAGAGCTTTCAGCCTCTTCTCGTCTAATAGAGCCAACTAGTCATATATGCTTCTAACTTGTTAATGCCCACGAATCTTTATTTTATCCAACACCTAAAAGGACTTCATTTCCATCTCCACTTATGACACTACTTTTATCCCATATACTAAAAAGTAAGGTCAAATCCTTATTAATGTTATAGCAATAGTATAATATCCCCAAAATGTGAAGGGTAGCTTTCTCGACCAGTCCTTATAACTTTCCAACATTTTAGCCAAATACTCTTAATGTTCTTATTAACTACCTTCACTGCACCATTTGCTTGCCACCCATTTGGCAAAGACTTATTATGTGTGACTATATATTTTTTTAAAGTTGTTCTTACCTCAGTAGGAAAGTGCACACCATTATTTGTCATAATATGATATGGAACACTATAGTTATAAATGAGGTACTTTTCTATAAACCTAGCCATTAGCTTTGCCCCCAGCTTTCCAAAAGGTTCAACTTCTACCGATTCAAAAAGTAATTAACTACTATTATAATGTATTATGACATACAGATGTTAGGTTTACTTGTCTAGTGACATCAATTCCTTATGTGGCAAATGACCAAGGTAAAGTTAAGTTTCGCTACTCCACTAGTGATAGGAGGTTAAGTGTCCTATGAACCTAACATTTATGGCAATCCCTTATAGTTTTTATACAATTCTACTCCATGGTGGCCTAATAGTATCCCATTCTTCATATTTTTCTGGTCAAGGGCATCCTATTCATGTGGAAGCCACAATTCTTGCATGCACCTTGTTCATCACTTTATTGACCTCTTATTCTGTCAAACACCTCAAATCAATCCCATCAGGAATTCGTTTATACATTATGCCATCATAAACTATAAATTGTGGAGCAAGTCACTTGGTGATGTCCTATCTCCCATAGGTACATGCCATCCTCTAAATACATCTGCACATCATAATACTATGTTTGATTCTCCATTAACATTTGCATTTCCCTTTCACCTACATAACACAACATTCTAGATTTAAGTGTGAGTAAGGAATTCATTATCATTCTTTCTGACCCATTTTAAATAACAACTAAGGTAGCCAAAACATCTACATCATATGCTCTTCTTATGAGAGGTGGTGAAATATAATCCTTTAGAGGTTATAGGTTGGCATCTCTAGGCATTCTAAATATGGCCTCAATCGTTCTCCCTTTAGTTCCTATTTGTTAGTCTCCTAAGAAACCACCAACATAGAGTCTCCAAATACCTCTACTATCCTTACGATTATATGAACCAATGACTTTAACCCAAAACTACATGATATGTATTATGTTATGTTATTGGTTACCCTAAAGTCTAGTTTTTTAGCCACAGGTAACAATTATCTTTTAAGTGAAATTAAGAACAATCTTACTTTTGCTTCCTTCTTACTATTGCATCATCAAAGTACATCCTCCCTCCTTATGATTCTATTGCCCCTAAGCGTTCATCAAGAAATTAGAGAGGTCCTCATTCTTCTTTTATAAGTGATTGTTATGCAAGGTATTTCACAACTGACTTACCCTTAAGTATCTTTTTCATCACGTATTTCATATTAAACTCAATAAGGAGTATAAACCATTTTGTTAGCTTTCTAGTTAATGAAGGGCTTCACATAAATAGTTAACTTGATCTAATTTCAAAACTACATCAATCAAGTATAATTGGAAATAGTGTAGCAACTTTCTAGTAGACCATATAATTGCCAAATATGTTTTCTTTATCTAATTATACTTTTCTTCATAAGAGAGAAAATTCTTGTTAACTTAGCACATTGTGTGCTTATTCCCTTCATCATCCTATTATGCCAACTTTGTCCCATATATCTCTATTCCACCATTAAGTATAAAATTGATGGCTTCTCTTACTTTGGTGGTCTTAGAACCAGTAGGTTAGATAAATACTCATTTATCCTTTAAATGTTTCTAGTATTGTTTATCACCGATTGATCTTTCCTTAACAACTTAAAAATAGGTTCATATAGACTAAGCTTGCCAATAAACCTACTAATGCATTAGAAATGTCCCGAGAACCCTTGAACCTCTTTTTTTATCTTTAAAGTGAGTATGTCTTAGATGGCTCTTACCTTATCCAAGTCTACTTTAATTCCTTTCTCACTCACTATATGGCCTAATAATTTTCCCGAAGTACCCCAAATGCACACTTCTTCAGATTAAGCTTGAGGTTATACTAGTTGACCCTCTGCATGAACTTCTTTATAGCCTTAAAGTGCCTTCCCTGTGTTATGTTTGACCATCATGTCATCAATATATACCTCTACCTCTTTATTTATCAGGTCATAAAGTAATGCAGTGGCCATTTGCTAGTAGGTTACACTAGCATTCTTCAATCCTAATAGAATTACTCAATAATAGTAAGCACCATATTCAATGACGAAAGAAGTTTTCACTTTATTCATAATGGCCAAAAATTTTTTACAGCCCAAGAAACCATCCATGAATGAATACATAATATAAGTTGTCGTACTATCAACTAAAACATTGATACGAGGTAAGGAGAAGTCATCTGAAGTCATCTTTTGGTTATGCTTTATTCAAGTCTTTACAAATCTACACACATCCTAACTTGTCCATCTCTTTTGGATATTAGCACTATTTTAGCTAACCATTCAGGGTAGTCCACCACCCCTAAGACTTGGCCTTTAATTTCTCGGCTACTTCTTCCTTCACCAACTATGTCCGTTCTAGTTGCACTCGTCTAAGCTTTCGCTTACTAGCTTTATGTTTTAATAGGTAAGAATTTTGACGCTCGACTATCTATCAATCGACCCTTGTCTTGTCTTAATAAAACTCATGCAAACACTTTTTTAGAATTCCTTAATAGCTGCACGAACTCTCTTTATTCTTTTAATGCGACATCGCTACCTATTAATAAGATTTTTAGGATTTTCTTATGTGCTAAGATTAAATGTAGTGTTATACATAAAATTAATATTAAATATGCTCATGAAATGATGCATGACATAGATAGTACCATCAAGAATGACATAGCATAGGTAAGCAAACTCATCATTCATTACCTTAAACTTGGAAATGAACACATGGTCATCCTCAATCAAGCTCAAGACAAGCACATTAGTAACATTAGGGATAAGGGATTCTTTTAAAGTACATTTAGAGTCTCTATAGTGATAAGTTGCTATTGGTTCTTTTCTTTCTCTTCAACCTCTTTATTAACTTACTGAGATAGAGGTTTTAAGTCATCACTTGACTACATAGTATTAACCTTATTTATCTTTTTACTACTAACCAAGGTCTTCAAAGTTTTTTTCCTTAGATTACAAATCAAGGAAAGGAAGGAATCTTCATCAACCAAACCAAATATACAAAGGAACTAATCAAAAGATTTGGCATCAAAAACAGTAAACCATGCAAAACCCCTATAAGTACCAACATCAAGTTAAACATGGATGAGCATGATAAGAATGTGGGCCAAAAGCTTTATAAATGTGACACCCCAATTAATAACATTTAATTTTCTCTCTAAGTCTATCCATTGTCATTTAAAAGACATTATTAATTTTTTTTTTCACTATGTCTCTTATTCACCACTTAGTAACTATTTAGAACAAAACATACATGAATAAACAAACTAAAATACTAATTGACTACATAATGGCCCAACCTTTCTTACACTGCTAGATAGCGACTTCGAAAAGTATATTGGATGCAATCTTTAGTCTACTCTTCTTGCAATAAGATTTCATACAAAAGAGTGAGTTTGCATACTCAATAAGTAAATGCATAACGATACTTCAATCTCAAATAACATAACAATATTTGAACATAAATAACTCATCATCATATCTATGTACGAAATAAAGAGTTTTTCCTCTTAAATGGCACATAGGCTATCAAAGGTTATTGGACAAATAACATAACAACATTTAAACATAAATAACTCACCATCATATCCATGTACGAAATAAAGAGTTTTTCCTCTTAAATACCATATAGGCTGTCAAAGGTTATTGCCACATTTGCTATTATATTTTATTGCCACACAGGCTATTATATTTTATTGCCACATAGGCTATTATATCATTGCCACATAGGTTGTTGCCACACAGGCTATTATATCATTGCCACACAAGCTATTTTATCATTGCCACACAGGCTATTATATCATTATCACACAGACTATTTTATCATTGCCATACAAACTATTATATCATTGCCACACAGGCTATTTTATCATTGCCACACAGGTTATCATCTCCTTGCCACACAAGCTATCATATCATTGCCACACAGGCTGTTTTATCATTGCCACACAGGCTGTTTTATCATTGCCACACAAACTATTATATCATTGCCACACAGGTTGTTTCATCATTACCATACATGCTATCATCTCCTTGCCACACAGGCTATCATATCATTGCCACATAGGCTATTATATCATTGGCACACAGGCTATTTTATCCTTCCCATATAGGCTATCATCTCCTTGCCGCACAGGTTATCATATCATTGTCACACAGGCTATTATATCATTGCCACATAGGCTATTTTATCATTGCCACACAGGCTATCATCTCCTTGCCACACAGGCTATCATCTCCTTGCCACACAGGCTATCATATCATTGCCACACAGGCTCTCATCTTCTTGCCACACAAGCTATCATATCATTGCCACACAGGCTATTATATCATTGCCACACAGACTGTTTTATCATTGCCAGATCCACTTCGATTTCGTTCTCCCTAGCCACATATCTTAATACCTTATTAGATGTGGCTCTAAACATAGGCTTCATCAAATTTAACTTCAAGTTATACTCATTGACCCTCTTCATGAATTTCTTTAGAGCTTCAAAGTGCCCTTCCCTAACTTTCAACTTCACCATCATGTCATCCATATACACTTCCACCTCTTTATCGATCAAGCCATGCAATAAGGTGGTTGCCATTTGCTAGTATGTCGCCCCCATGTTTTTTAGCCTAAACAACATCACCTTATAGCTATACATCCTTTATTATATGATAAAAGCTATCTTTACCTTATCTATGATAGCTATGAGAATCTTGTTGAACCTAGAGAATCCATCTATGAAGGAATACATAACGCAAGTTATAGTGCTATCCACTAATATGTCTATATGTGGTAAAGGAAAATCGTCCTTTAAGCATGCCTTATTCATATCACTATAATTGACACGTATCCTTACTCTCCCATTCTTCTTTGGTACCAACACTATGTTAGCTAACCATTTGGGATAATCTACATCCTTCAAGAACTTGGCATTCAATTGTTTTACTACTTCTTCCTTCACCAACTAAACCTTCTTAGTCTCATACTTCGAAGCTTCTTCTTTATCGATTTCATGTGTGAGTAGGTTGAAATTTTATGTTTTGCAATTCACTTGTCAACCCCTAGCATATCTTCATATGCCTAGGTGAAATGAGCAATTATTTAAACTTCCTTTGCTCCTTTTGTGTAAAAACGATTTTCATTTGACATAACTCATATTGCTCTACCAATAACTGTAACAGCCATATTCGTTTTACAAAACTCATATCATTCATGTCCAAAATATATATGCATAAAGGTTTTATCCATCCTACACACACAATCCAACATGTATTTGATGTACATATATGTATATGACACGAGGAGAGAGAGAGTTGGGATTCAGCTGACGACTTATGGTCCATATATCTCAATGTAAAACTCAAAGCACCAAAGTGTCCAATTCCTATTTGTTAGTATCTAAAAAAAATTTACGATTTGTTGAGTCGCGACTCAGTGAATAAAAATAATAGTTAAATTCTCATGGCATAATCCATAATCAAGATACATTGCAAGTATAACAATTGACTATGTAACGATCATATTCATATTTGACAAAACTCATATGCTATGATACCAATAAATGTAATAACCGTATTCATATTTGCTCTGATACAAATAAATGTAACGACCAATTATGTTTACAAATCATGTTGCTACGATACTAATTTTTTTCTACCACAATCTATAATGCTACAATCGGTACCTATCAGAGCACTTAACATTCGGGATTTGCCCATCGGCCCCGCAATGTCATACACTTGATTTCCTGCTCAAAGCATCCGCAACCATATTTGCCTTCCCTGGGTGATACTCAATGGCACAATCATAATCCTTTAGCAGTTCTAACCACTGCCTCTATCTTATGTTTAATTCTTTTTGGCTCATTAAATACTTTAAGTTCTTGTAATCTATAAACATCTAAAAAGTTTATCCATACAAGTAGTGTCTCCATATTTTCAAAGCAAACACAACAACAGTAAGTTCTAGGTCATGTACTACGTAAGATAACTCATAAGGTTTCAGTTGACTAGATGCATATATAATTACCTTACCATGTTGCATTAAAACACATCCCAAACCTTGATGAGAGGCATCACTATATATTACAAATCCTCTATTACCAGTAGGAATGGTTAATACTGGAGCAGATGTCAATCTATCTTTTAATTCATATATGTCCTAAAAATATCATATGTGAAATAAGCATCACAACCATTTTTAATCATGCGAAAAGCCTTGATAGCAGAAACTAGACATGCTGGTATAATTTGCCTTTCCTCTTGAAACACAACCTTTTTATGATTCAGAGATTCCAGAACAACTTCTTTAGTAAAACAATTCACTATTGCATGATATTTAAACAACCAGTCCATACCCAGTATCACATCAATTCACGTAGTGGCAATAGTACTAAATCTTTCCACCCTGATTACAACAGCTTTTAGTTTGGTATAACTTTCAAGATCTGCAGCTGTGATCTTACTTCTAATCTCATATCTCAGTCCCTCTTCAAATTTTTGACATTTGGCTTTATCAGTGGTTACCATAAATGATGCTTAATGAGATAATTGATTGAATTTCACCTCATATTCAACTATAGTCATTTGCTCCTGCTGTAGGTTCAAAAACTCTCTTCTCTATCATCTTTATATATTTCTGACATGTAATTGTTATTGAACTCACGAAGAAAGTCATCCCATGTAATTACTAGAGGTTGGGCATTACTCCGTGGAATGGTTTCCCACCAATCCTATGCATCCCTTTGTAATAGTGATACTACATAATCAAACTTTTGTTCTGGTGTGCATTTCATCAAATTCAAAACTCTTTGTGTTCATTTTAACCATGTCTCTGTCACTGATGGATCTGTGGTACCATTGAAGTCAACTGCATCCTGTTTTCTTAGTTTATCATACCTTGTCTCTCTTTGAATTTCTTGACCCTGCACTATTGGTTCACTGATTCTATA
>CATIWR010066955.1:0-12785 GCA_949677035.1 Omphalea diandra | reverse complement strand
ACAAGAGTTTTTTAGTGGTTCGAGTATTAACCATCCCTACATCCACTCAATTCACCAATTGGGTATTTCACTCAATGACTAGTGTTTTACAAGCTCACACTTAACTTAGTGTTTAGGCTTACACCAAACCTTACAACTTGTGTTTTCTAGGTTCACACAAAAACCTCTTACAAGTGTTTTCAAGGCTCAAACTAAAACCTCTCACAAGTGTTTTCAAGGCTCATACTAAAACTTATACAAGAGTTTTCTAAATAAGGGCTAACTCTCAAACCCAACCCAAAAGGTGTTTAAAGCTCACACCAAACTATTTACAAGGAAATAAAGAATTAAAGTTGAGAAATAACTTAGCAAGAGTTTTGACACATATTAATGGTTACCCTCTTGCATTCAAGTCCATTTGGTGGTGTATTTAAAGGTAATAACCACCAAAGAGACGTTATAAATAAAATATGTCCAAATCTCCAAGTTGTGCTAAACATATCTTGCATTAAATGCTCGTTAAAATCGTGATTGAGACTGAAATCTGTGGTCGCTATTTTTGAACTGTATCTAACATCTAGTCCACGCTGCATAAAACTATTGGTCTTTCCCAAAACTAGTCGTTGGATCTTTCTAACGGATCTTAAACTTTGCGGTTGCTACTTCAAATTCATAGTCGCTATGTTCCTTATCAGACGTGATTGTCGCAGTGAAATCGTCTGTCTAATATGGATATGTTATTTTTGAAATTCGCGGTCGCTACTGAAATTCACAGTCGCTACTTTTGAATCTTAACAACTATAACAACTACTTTTTTGAAATTCGCAGTCGCTAATTTCGAAGGCAGATTTCATACTTGGAGTTTTTTGCTTCTAATCACTTTTATTTATCTCCTAATGAGATTCTATCTTAATTTCTGCAAAAACAACACTTAAAATTGATATTAAAACCTTTCAATCTATATTGTCAAGATCAAAAGAGAGTCTTGACTTAAGTTTGAATAGCCTAGTCCAACAATCTCCTCTTTTTTGATTTTGACAATCTAGATTGAATATGCAAAACATAAAGAATCAATTATACATGCTCCTAAGAGAATGATTGTGAAGTGATTAAAAAAACATAAGTATGAAATTGCTCCCCTTTAATCCATACTCCCCCTTAGTTATTCTAATAAGATCATTGTCTTAGCTTATTACAAATGTAGTTCAATTTCTCTCCCCATTTTATATGTTCCCTCTTTGTATATTCAATCAATTATCTCTCCCCTTTTGTCAAGATAAAAAAGAGAGGAATAGGAGGGAATAAGAGAGAGAAAGGGGAAAATGAGAGGAATAAGAGGAAAAAGACTACAAACTTGTCAATTGTACAAACTAAAATTTGAATAGCAAACATAAGTAATTTTGCATAATTGATCACAATAGACACATAAGAAGATAAATGGATGAAATATAAATGCAAAATAATTCAAACATTCAACATAAAATTAGGGCTAAAAATTTAAGAATTGTCATATATGACCCTAGTATAAAGTATATGATTTTTTATGATTGATTTGAACATTTGAAATGTAAAAAACGTCAAATGCAAAATGAATTGAACAAACTCATCACACAATAAATCAAATCAAGTATGTCAACACATAGATATATCAAGCAATAAAACTCCCCTTAAATGTATGGATAAATATATTAAGTTAAAAAACATAAAGGATAAGAGGGACATTACAAATTTAGTATCAATGCTTTAATACCAAATAACCATTTGAAACTTTTATCCCTTCTTCATTAGCAATCTCCATTCACCTTTATATTTTCCATGATGAGAATTTGATGAAGGACTCCCCATCCTGCAATATTAAACATTTTGTTTTAGTACCCAAACATACTTGGGTCCTTGGGGGTTAGTCTTGGAATGGTCCTCCAATTTGAGGTGTGCCTTCCTAATATGGCAAAATGCATTGATATGCCCATATCTCATGCAATAATGACATTGAAGCTTAGACATGTGAATCTTTCTCCTATGCACAATCATAGTATGAGTATGAGGACTTCTCATACTTGGGTGGTGAGAGTGTAGGTAAGTGCATGAATGATGGGAAGTAGAGGAGAATTTTCTATGATTGTGTGGGTAAACATGCTTCTTGCCATATATATAAGCATGATTTACTCTTTGAGCCTTAGCTCTTGAGCCTTGGGGGTCTTTCCTTTGCCCTTAGGCATAGGTGGTTTAATGCTAGGGGCACCTCTCTTCCTCATGACCACAATACTTGAAGTTTGAGGTGTTGATGCTCTAATAAATGTAGTGGGTAAAGAAGTAGGTGAATAAGCTTCATTAAAGCCTAAACCATGCCTAACTAAAAGAGGTCTTTGAGACATTATTAGGGTATCCAAGACTTCCTTTCCCTTATGAAATTTAGAGATAGAATTTCGAAGTTCTATAACTTCATCCTTTAAAGAATCATTTTCCTTTCTTAAAGAGTTAAGGGAGGATGAAAACTTAGAAAGACTCTCTATAGACTTTTTGAGTTCTTCATTAGAAGTCCTCAATTCACTTACAAGATTGTTTAAGGATTTAAATTCATCCTTTAGTTTAGAACATTTTTTCTTATAAGTTTTCATTTGTGACTTATATTTGTCATATTTCAAAGTGAGAGCTTCTAAAAGCTCATCATCTATATCATCAAGTGCATCATAATCACCATAAGAATGTGGATAAGTACTTACCTCTTTAGAGAAGTCCTCTTGAGCCATGAAACAAAAGTTTGCTACTTCATCCTCTTCTTCATCACTTGGCCCATCATCACAAGTAGCCTTGAAGCTCTTCTTTTCCTTATGATGATATAAATATGACTTTCTTTGGATTCTTCTTTCTCTCTTTGGTCCTTCTTGATATTTTGGCAAGCTCTTTTTCTTCTTTATCACTTTCATTTGAGTCATTTGAGCTTGAATAATCTTCTTGATCTTTGAAGGCCAGAGCTTTCTTCTCCTTTTTATGTCTTTGTCCTCTTAGCTTTTTCATCTTTTTATTTTTCTTGAGAGCCATCTCATGAGTGAGAAGCTTACCAATGAGGACATCGGTTGACACTTTCCCAATCTCTGGATTAGACTCTTAAATGCTACATACTCTTGCACCAAATTTATTTAATATAAGAGATTCGAGAATTTTAGTGTTTAGCTCATAGTTTGTAAGAATCCTTTCAAAATTTTTCATGTTTGTGACAATAGAAAGGAGTCTATTTGTCAATTCAGTAATGGTCTCATCCTCCTTCATCATGAATAACTCCCACTCAGTCACATACATCTCCAACCGGCTGGATTTCACCAAGGTGGTGCCTTCGTGATAGTTATCCAAAGCTTTCCATATAGCATGTGTAGTTTGGCAATGTTGGACTCTTCCATTTTCTTCTCTTGGCATGGAGCTTAGAAGAATAGCCATTGCCTTATTGTTCTTCCCATTTTTCTTCCTTTGTGCTTCACTTCATTCTTCTCTTGCAATTACCACCTCTACTCCTTCAACCATCTTTGTTGGAGGCTTTCACTCTTCAAGAATATAATCCCATAAATTTATGAGATCACTATCAAGATAGATCTCCATTTTATGCTTCCAAAGAGCATAATCATTGCCATAAAAGTGAGGATTAAGATGAAAGTGGACTCCTTCTTATGCCATTGATCTTTTCTCACACAATTAAGGCTTGAATTGAGATTTAACCCTGATACCAATTGTTGGCCCTAGTGCACCAAGAAGGGGGGGTTGAATTGGTGGTAAATTTGGACTTTCAATTTTAAAGGAAGCACACAAGAATGAAAGATTAGAAAAAAGAGTAGGAGAAGAATGAACACAAGAGTTTTATAGTGGTTTGGGTATTAACCAACCCTACATCCACTCCCTAATTCACCAATTGGGTATTTCACTCAATCACTAGTGTTTTACAAGATCACACTCAACTTAGTGTTTAGGCTCACACCAAACCTTACAACTTGTGTTTTCTAGGCTCACATAAAAACCTCTTACAAGTATTTTCAAGGCTCACACTAAAACCTCTCACAAGTGTTTTCAAGGCTCACACTAAAACCTATACAATAGTTTTCTAAACAAGTGCTAACTCTCAAACCCAACCTAAGAGGTGTTTAAAGCTCATACCAAATTATTTACAAGGAAATAAAAAATTAAAGTTGAGAAATAACTTAGTAAGAGTTTTGGCACATATCAATGGTTATCCTCTTGCATTCAAGTCCATTTGGTGGTGTATTTATAGACAATAACCACCAAAGAGACGTTACAAATAAACTATGTCCAAATCCCTAAGTTATGCTAGACATATCTTGTATTAAATGCTTGTCAGATGAAATTTACGGTCGAGACTGAAATTCACGGTTGCTATTTTTGAATTGTGTCTAACGGCTAGTTCACGTGGCATGAAACCGTTGGTCTTTCCAAAAACTAGTCGTTGGATCTTTCTAACGGATCTTAAACTTTGTGGTTACTATTTTCCTTATTGGACGCAATTGTCTCCTGAAATCGTATGTCTAATATAGAGATGTTGTTTTGGAAATTTGCGGTCGCTACTTTTTAATCTCAATAGCTATAATAGTTACTTTTTTGAAATTCATGGTCGCTAATTTTGAAGGCAGATTTCATACTTGGAGTTTCTTATTTCTAATCACTTTTATTCAACTCCTAATGAGATTCTATCTTAATATCTGCAAAAATAATACTTAAAATTAATATTAAAACCTTTCAATCTATATTGTCAAGATCAAAAGAGAGTCTTGACTTAGGTTTGAATAACCTAGTCCAACATCCATAAATGCAAAGGGTGATGGCAATGAAAAAGTCTCTCAAAAAGACTTGCCCATTCTTTACTGCCTCCTTCTAAACAAGCCTATACAAACTAGTCATTACTTCATTAGTTAATTGGAACATATAAGTCAAAAGCTCAAGTGCCAATTTCTCCTCCCATCTCATGTTATTGCCACCTATAGGCATGTTGGAGCCTTGACCATAAAAATTGAAGCACAAATGACCCCCACTCATCTTTCTTATACCAATTTTCTTGACATAACCTATCTCCTTAATGTCACGACAATCAAACCAAACCCACATCAACATTTGTTAGGGCTCAAAAAGTTAGACAACTAGAATTGTCTCATGCCTCCAAAAGAAAAAAAGGTTGGTGCTTGAAGAACCTCAAAGAGTTGCATCACAAGAGTAGCCACCATAAGATTCTAAAGTGAGACCAAAAACATCCATTTCTTTTAAATCATCTTCTAAAATTTCCTCTTCTCTTGGCAAAGTCTCAAGTCTATTGAAGAAAGTCCTTAAGAGGCTTAACTTTCTTCAACACCTCTATGGACACATAGCAAAGATCTAAGAAAAGCTATGGATTGAGTCTTGTCACCTTCTTGATTTTGCCTTTTCTAACGATGACATTAAGGAAGAAACATCACAAGCACTACAATTGAAGAATAGACACAAACTTAAGGCAATGATGAAGAAGAAAAATAAGATGATAAAGAACTTGAAGATGATGATTATGATGACAATGATGATAGCTCTCTAAATTTTTAGATATTCCTTCTATTTTTATTTCTTCTTATTTATCTTTATTTTGTGTTTTTGTTTTTAGGCCCCTTATAATGTGATCAAACATTTTAAATGTTTGAAGTTTTGGATTTTACCTATTATTCTCTTTCTAATAAAATGAATGTTTAGTTTTTGTCTTCATCGATTATTTTGTTTCTTAGAGTTCTTTAATTGTGGCTATATTAGTTTGATGCATTAATTAGTTTCTCTCTTTTTTATCTTATCAAAAGGGGAGAAGTTATGTGTAAAGTATATGTATATGAAAGATAAAATTGCCTTAAATACATTGAATTTATCTATTAAGTATATTGAATTAACCAATATCAATAAAAGGACGAGAAAATGAAGGTCTAGACACAATTGTTTCTCTAAGTAATTAAGAGGGAGTATAAATTGAGGGGGAGCATTCATTCAACATTCAACATTGTCATTTATAGTCTTATATGATCAAAACTATACATGATACACATTTATCCTTTGCATAATTCAATTTAGGTTGTCGAAATCAAAAAGGGGGAGATTGTAAGACTAGGTTGTTCAAAACTCTCTTTTGATGTTGACAACATTGATTAAAAGGTTCTAACATCTTATCTAAGAGTTTTAAATGCAAAAGTAAAGTTAGAATCTCATTGAAAGTTGAATGGAGAAAGAATCAAAATTGTTTCATAAATCGGGACTGCTACTAACAAATATCAACCATTATTTAAAGAAAAATGAGGCATAATCTATCTAATTTGATTCATGATCTCAGTCATAGTAGGAATCGTGACTATTACCTTCAAATGGCCTTGGAGGGATTTCAAGCATCTAGCCAGACCAAGCCATGTGACATATGATTCATTGAAGGTCCAAAAATCTTACAGAGACTTCCTTGGTAGCAACTGCAACTGGCCAAGCTCCAAACCTCCAAAGATCCAGTTTGATTCGTTATGAGTAATTACGCTCAGGTTAGACAGCATAACCTTAGTAGTGCTCACGATAAATCAATAGTGCCTGCGATGTTCAACCCTTCTTAAAGGGATCAAATGACTAATTTTTGAAAGAGCAAATGCAAAAATGCTATGTGTAACTAGCTGTTAGATATAATTAAAGATTTTAACCACAAATGGGAGAAATCAAAAGTGAAACATGAATGACGATCGCAACTTCTCTGTCTCGACAATGACTTTTGTTTGACAAGCATTAAATGTAGGATTTTGCCACCAAGTTTGAAGATATGGAGATAGTTTTGTTTATAATGACTCTTTAGTGGGTGTAACCTATAACTTCATCAAATGGTCTTAAATGCAAAAGAATAGCATTTAATATAGCCAAACTCTTGCAAATTGAATTCTCAACTCTCTCTTTTATTAATTCTTTGTATTTAAGTTGTTGAAGTTTGTTGTGAACCTTTAAACACTTTTGGGATTGGGTTATAGAGTGATCCATGTTTGTAAAAACTCTTGTATAGCTTGTGCATGAGTCTTGTAAAATATAAAGTATAAAGTTTGGTGTGAGCTTATGAAACACCATTTTATGTTAGTGAAATGTCTAATTAGAGAATTAAAGAGTAGATGTAGGGTTTTTTTAGCACCTAAACTATTATAAATCTTTATGTTATCTCTTCTTCTACTATTTCTCTTTAACTTTGTCTTCCCTACTAAAATTTAAATTTCCCACTAATTAAGCTTTCTTTCTTGGTGCACAAGGGTTAACACAAGACAAACAAAATTGATAAATAATTTTATTAGTAGTCAAAAAATTATAGTGCACTAAGTAGCATGCCAATCTGCAAAGGAAGCTTTTTCAACTGCATTTGCTTGAAAAAGGTTGATTGATGTAACTTGTACAAACCATTCTCATTTGTTCTCTAAAGTAGTATATCCCAAGTCACCTGATCCTTGACAATAAAATAGATGGATGAAACTTAAAGAAATAGTTATTGTCTTCGGTGAACTGATTAATAGAAAACAAATGTTTGTTAACTTAAGGAACATACAAAATATTATTAAAAAATAAAGGTTGTGGCTGAGAGGAAATAATAGAGGAACCAATATTATGAATTTTCAAACATAAGCCATTAGCAATATGGAGCTAATTAGTTTATACTCATTATTGATATTCAGATTGGCAAGATCAGGAACAACATGATGAGAGGCACTAATGTCAAGAAACAAAGGTAAGGATAAGCTGGAAGTGAAGCATAGATCTGAGAATTGAGGACCAGTTGTGTAAGCAATATTTGCTTGAGAATAAGGATGTCTTGAAAGAAAGGGACTAGTTTTGTTACTGTAATGACAACGACACCTCTCAGTTGTGTGATTATAAAGACTGTATATTTAATAAATATGCTTGTAATTGTGAGTGTTATAAGATACACCACATCTTTGCTAATCATGACTAGGCTTGGGAATAGTTGGAGCAAAATTAACATGAGCAATGTTAGCTAGAGGAGCCTCATTATTACTTTTTAACAATATTTCATTAGTTACGAGTTGCCCATGAAGCTTATGAAATGGGACATGATCAAGGTGGAGATTTAAAGTAGTAATGATAAAGTTAAAATCAGAACCAATGTTCCTATAAATGATGGCGTTAAATTCAGCTGGAGATAAAAGTCGTCTAGTAGTTGTAATCGACGAGATCCTTTCTTTTTAAAAATATTAAGAGACTAACATTTCATTGCGCTTGAGCTCTTGTGCTCTCCATGTTTTTCCTCTCCCTCCATACAAGAAATGAGACTTCTATTTATAGCACCACAATCTTTCTAAAAAATTTTCAAAAAATTCCTAAATGAATTGGCTTTCTAATTGGTTTTGGATAATATCAAAGGAAGATCTCAATCTAGGGTAAATCTTCTAAACCAAATCTTTTAAATGAGAAAGGATTTGTTATGAAAATAAGACTAAAAAGTAGGTCTTTTTTCTTTTAAATTTGTCAGCCCTAAATTGGTAAGCCGCACCAATGCCCTATCTTAGCAAACCTTCTATCGTAAACTACACTTTACCTTTTTTTGCCCTAAAATTGAAGAATCTTGCAAATTGATGTATGATCTCCCTTTTCCACCCCTAATTCACCTAAAATATCATATTTAAATTTCTTGAATATAACATTAAATTAAAGTAGGAAATTAAACATAATTAAATTAAAGTTGGAAGTTAAGCACACAAAATAGGAAAATCTTCATAACTAAAATATGTACTTTTATGCCTTATCAAATACTATAGTAAGTACTCCTTTATTCGTTGTCGCATAATTCATTTAAGCATCATTTAGAAGTTAACTTGCATAATGTATAACATGAAGCTTGTTGCCCTTTACTTCCCTAAGCACTGCTCCTACAACATAATCACTTACAACGCATATAAAAAGGCATTTAAGCTGGCATTTCGAGGAATGGAACGTTAATGTGAACCTTCTTGAAAACTTTAAGGAACCTGGCAAAATCCTTGGTTGTTTTGTCATCTCTTTGGCTCTTCAGTCTTTGAGAGAACGGAATGGAAGGCAGTTAACGTTGAACCTTGGGTAGAGGTTTAATTTCTTCCTCTTTTGCTCCATAAGATTCCTCCTTAGGCTTTCTTAAGTTGCTTCTTCTTTTTTTTGCTCTTTAGGTTATCCAATTCTATTTTCTACCACTCTTTCACTTCTCAAAATAATGGCTTTTACATGTTTCTTAGTATTAACCTTCAAATTAGAAGATAAACTCTCCACTTACCTAGATGACACAATATTTGCCAATTGCCCTAGTTGTACCTCTAATGCATGAATAAATGAAGAATGATGTTTACTAATTTGATCAATTTTAACATCTAACCTTTTCAAAGGTTGATCTTATGCATCCATTCTCTCATTAGTTTTGATAATGAATTTCTCCATCATAATCTCTAAACCTTATTTCTTTTCTTGCTACTATTATGCTTGAAAACCTATAGGTGCTTATGGTCTCAAGGCATTATTCCCATTCTAAGAAAAATCTAGATGATTTATCCAATTAAGATTGCAAGAATTAGAATAAGGATTATTGTCATATCCATTATTGAAATTCCTCATAAAGTTCACTTGCTTAGCATTCAAAAAAGTAAATGGATTACCAATATAGTAATCATCACTCACATTACCATCTCTTCCATAAAGCTCATAAGAAGTGATTTGCATATTTGGAGAAGAGATAACATTGCAATTCATGGCATTGATTTGCTTATGCTTGCATAACAGTTAGTTGATTGACCTTTGTAACTCTCACCACTTTTCTTGGCATAACTCTTTTGGTTGGCCATTGATAATTGTTTGTAGCCATCTTTTCAAGCAATTGATAGGTTGTATCTTACATTTTTGCCATAAATGCTCCACCTATAGCAACATCTAAAGTGATCCTCAAAGATGGACTCAAACTATTATAGAAAATTTGTAGAATGAGCTAGTTTGATAAACCATGGTAGGGACACTTTCTTAATAACTCCTTAAATCTATCTTAAGTCTCATATAAAGACTCATCATTCATTTGAACAAAATAAAAGATGCCATTTCACAACTTTGTCATCTTTATTGAAGGGTAGAACTTATTTAAGAAGGCTTATGATAGTTATTCCTGGGTTGTGATTGAACTTAAGCTAGAGAATGATACCGTGACTTGGCTTTGTCTCTAAGTGAAAAGGAAAACAATCTCAACTTGATAGATCCATTTAAGACTCTATTTTGCTTGAAAGTATCACAAATATCGAAGAAAGTTATTCTATAAATGTGTGGATCTTTATACGGTAGACCTCTAAATTGATTATTTTACACCATCTGAATAATGGTAAGCTTGATCTCAAAGTTGTTGGCATTAACAACTGGTCTAGTAACTCTAAGTTATGGTTAATTAAGCATTGGTATACTATAGTCCCTTATAGACCTTTCCTTCTCTTAATTGTTTGTAATTCGATTCCTTCAGTTATGTTCTTCCAATCTTTGTCTCCTTATACCTGCTCTTAGAGTTCTTTCAATCTCAGGATCAAAAGGTTCCAGATCTTATTCTTCTAGGTCTATAGGCTTCTAGTCTTTCACCTGTAAGTTTTCACCTGAAATCAAATAAAAAGAAAATAAAAATTCTAAATTAAGAATTGAATCAAATCTTCCATTATTAAAGCATTGTGCCCTTAGTAATGGCGCCAATTTGTTTTGATGTCATTCTATATCTTATTGAATCTTGCAATGTGGCTTTAAATCAATTAATAATTTTAAGCTCATTATTTATCGTCTCTCTTTCAAATTATTCTTTAAACCACTTTGGAACTAATCACAAGAGGACAGTAATCAAAGAAATACAATGCACAAGAGTGTATAGATATCATCTCACAAAGTTGAAGGCAACAAGTAATGGAATATGATGATTCTATTTTTATCCAAAAATTGAATATTAAAGATGAATCTAAACTACCAATGCAATAAAAGAAAACTAAACTAACATTGAATGGCAAAAAGACAAAAAAATTAAGAAAGAAAACCTTATGATAAAACACCTAGGACACTTGATCTCATCAATGGAAAATCATGAAATCATTAATCATCCAATGATATGTTGGATTAAGGATTGCAACTATCGATATTGTCTTTCTAGCAATTGAGGCTCTCTCTCGAGATGTCACTTCTTATACAATCATTCCTCTAAATCCATCTCTCGATGTGAAATATAAATGCATTACTTCATCAACTCTAGTAATCCTATAAGTGATAATAATAGGTTAAGAGGTATCTTTATTTGTCAATTAATCTAAGGAAATTATTTTAGGTATATTTCAATTTGTAATCTCTCGATATATAAATGAAACATAAGACTTGTAATTAGAGATCAAGCAATCACAAGCATAAAGATCAAGAATCATTAACTTGCAAAAGAATAAAATCCCAACTTAGTCATTAAAATTATCAATCAATCAATCATTATTTATGGTTACATCAAGGTCCTAGATCATAAGATATAGCCTAATATACTAACCAAACAAGCCAAATCCAAAAGAAAAAACATCATTTTAACAAAAGAAA
The DNA here is from genome assembly GCA_949677035.1 of Omphalea diandra. Classification (NCBI taxonomy): domain Eukaryota; kingdom Viridiplantae; phylum Streptophyta; class Magnoliopsida; order Malpighiales; family Euphorbiaceae; genus Omphalea; species Omphalea diandra. Next base: position 1,217 of record CATIWR010066955.1, on the reverse strand, counting down.
TAAGAAATAAAAGAAGGAAAGATGAAATCTCCAATGGTCTTGATAGATCCTCTCTTCTTCTTCTTCTTCCTTAATCCAATGATATCTTAAACTCTTGCATTTGATCTCACTTTAAAGGATGTTTTTCCTTTGTTTATTTCTCTATAAAAACCCTTCTTTTTGCTCTTATTAACCTCACTTTCGAAACCCTAAAAGTTGGCTTTAAATACTTATAAAAAATAGTTAAAACATAGGCTAAAAGATAGGTCCCAATGTGTCCAGGTTGCAGGCCATAACTTGAGTCACAACCTGTAACTCTCATCACTCCATGGGAAATCATAATTACAGGTATGACAACATTTGATTTGCCTTTATGTGTCTAAATTTCCAGCTTGGTCTTTAAAGTTTCCAAGTTTGCCTATTTTAGTTTAAATTTACTATAAAATTGTTAAAACATCTATAAAACATCCAAATCTGAGCAATAACACTAAATCATCCAAAATAACTTAATTTAAATATAGATAAACACTAAATTAAGCTCAAAACTCATTAAATATCTATGAACAAATTATGCCTGACATAGGGCAACAAGTTGTTTCCCTTATTTTGCTCAAAGTCACTAAAATGAAGATGGAGGTAATGTGTAAGCTACTGAGTTAGTCACTCCCTCTCTATGGTTATGAAGATGAGAATAAGCAAAGGCTACCAATATACATGACAAACCTCAAGATGCAATAGAATCAAAAGGTCATTGGGAATATAAATTCTTCTTTTAATCATATCCAAAATGACATATAACAAAACATATAATGAAAAGAAAAAGGGAAAATATAAGGAGAAGGAGTTAGAGACATTAAAGTCATGAAACTAAGTCCCTTGTATTAATCTTTGCCCCATTTATTAGAAGAATATATGTAACATCTCTATCCCTATTCATTGGCATTATCACATGAATATATTCATTGCACAAATGATATGAAATCACATATGAGCATATGCACTATATCAAATAATATGAAATCTCACATTAACATATGCATAGGATAAATAATCATTTAGACATGTGAATTATAAAAACACGACAATGACAATTGCACTGTTGCATTTGGGATACTTGAACATATATGTAGTGTTTGCATAGTTATATGACAAATTATTTCATGTTGTGTGCTTATTATAACATCATAAATAATGGTGTTTGAGAGCTCATCTAAAAGTATAAAGAGCATCTAGAAATT
>CATIWR010066926.1:0-26913 GCA_949677035.1 Omphalea diandra | reverse complement strand
TAAAAATATATAACATTATATATATATATATATATATATATATATATATATATATATATATATATATATATATATATATATATATATATATATAAACCGATGCAACGATGATACGGGAAAAAAACATAATAAAGAGAGTATCTGAAGTAAGGAAGAGAGGGAGTAAAAAAGTGACAAAGATAAGGTGACCGGGGCTCAGGCCAGCATGTCCGTTGTTACCATCAGGATGCAAAAGTAACGTTGGAGATCGCATCATTCAGTCCACATGGCAATATCCTACGCCATTTTATACTATCAATGTGCAACTATTTTTATATTAGCGGGGCTGATTGGAGTGGTGGGTCCGCCCCCCTTGTTTGTTGATAGAGAATAGCCACAGCGCTACCTAAAATAAACACTTTATTAGGCTCGGGTATCAGTTTAGGCTACAACCCGAGCCTGTAGATCTTCCGAACCTGAGAGTCTACGCGTCGCCTTCTCATTGGCACAGAAGAGTTGCATGCGAGATTTCATTGTTGGGCGGATTCTGATTTAAAAAATGTGGGAACTTCCCATTCTCAGCGAAAACGAAGATCCGCCCCGTGGACTTGGGGCAGGCCAAAAACCATTATCAGTCCCAAGAAATTACATTTTTGCCCTGACCTCACGTCGAAAACAATGACTTATCAATTTAGGTGGTTATATAATATTTGAATTTTCTGCTGTTGGGATTGCACAAAACTCTTATAATTTATAATTTTGAATGTGTCATTTTCAAATATAATTATATAATATTGAAAATTAATTTCAAAGTCAGTCAAATTTTTAAAATCAATTAGTCTCAAAATCATTAAATTTTTTAAATTTAATAAATTTATAATTTAAAATATCATTTAACTGTATTTAAAAATATTATACTGCATATTATAGGAATCCTTTATTGTTTAAACAGTAGAAAAATCTTATCTTATTTAGTATTAGTTAGTGCTAAAAATATAAAGAAATAAATGTGGAAGATAAGTGAGTTGTTATTTTTTTTTAATAAAGTTAATGATGATGATATTTAGAATGGTTTTAATACATGATGTTGTGTTTGATTTATTAATCATATCTAAAAGTAGATTAGATTAATTTATTGGTCAATGTCATATCTTTATGCTAATTTTTAAAAGCATAAATAAATAGTATAGGTTTGAGAACTGCATGAGAATTTTTCAAAGCAATTTAGTGACACAAGGTGCAATCTACCTCACCCCATATCACCCAGAATCAAATGAAACTATTCATAATTTAATAGTAACAATAAAATATTTTAATACCAAAAAGTTTATTTTAATATTTCAGATAAATTATTTTGTCATTGATAATAATATCAGCAATCCCTGAATAATATTCAATTTTCAATAATTATCATTTAACTTAAAACTAGTAGCAATATCATAATAGGGATTTTAATTGTATAGTGACTTCTAGGTCCCTAAATAAGTCAATGGAATTGAAAGATAAATTACAAAGTGGATAGTGAATATAAAAATTAAATGCAAATTTCTAAATGCAAGTTATTGAAAACCACTCAATTATTTTGCAACACAACTAAATATTATTATCAAATTTAGGAAAGTGTATTCAATTAATACTTTTTATAGACTTTTTTAAGTGAATGATTTTTATAGAGTTCATAGATTTTTTAATAATTTTTATAGAACTTTTAAATTCATGAATGACTATCAAAAATTTTATTTTAAAAGTCTATACAAATTTTGAGAAATATGAAAGAGAAATTTTTAAATATTTTATCATAAAAGTCATTTAAAGTCAACAAAAGTCTACTCATTTATTCCTTAATAAATGTCGTTTAAACTTTTTGCATATATATTATATATTAAAAATTATATTTAATAGGTATTATTACATATGAAAAAATATGTTACCCTCAATTAATTATTTTTAAAAATTATTGTGCACTCTAAAAAGAAACAATTATTATGAAATAGATAAATTATAGAGTTTGAAAAAATTAATTAATATTTATTGATAATTGTAAAACGTCAAGTGTTTTAAAATAAAAATTTTTCTCTAAAAAGATATATATTTTGAAACGGAGAGAGTATTGTTTTTAAAAGTTAATAACTTTTTGAATATCAGTTAACATTTATGGAGTTCATAAAATTGTAATTGAACACATCTTGATTTTTATAGATTTTTTAAATATTTATTGAATACTTATTGACTTTTAAGGAATCTTCAAAAGTCATTATTGAATATCCATAATTTTTAAACTCCATAAACATTTTTAATTCTCTTAATCTAATACACCTCTGATAAATTTATCTTTATTAACGACAATATCTTGGAAAATTTTATAAAAAAAATATATTTTGAGATACCGTGAACTCGCAATATATAGCTTATTAGTGTTACTATTGACGAGCTCGTACAAATGTATAAATAAAGGTTATTGGTCGAATTTAAAATTTCAAAACTTCATGTGATTCGTGGAAATTGACAAATAACTTGCAATAGTGATTTTTCTTTTCCATTTTTTTTTTAATGTAAAAAAGAGGAATGGGGAGGGAGGAGTTTACAAATATCAAACAGGCTTACAATTACTCTTGCAAAAACATTTGGTGATTTTAAAAAAGGTTGTTCCTACTTTTACTTTATATAGTTAACTATTTGAACATAATTTTATTAGTAGTTTTATAAAACATATATATTTTAATTTTAGATATATTCTATTATGAAAAGCAAAAAAAAAAAAAAAAGAACTTGATTTTCTGTATTCCTCACTATTATGACCATAGGTTTAATTGAGATATCAAAATGAGAGAATTGCCTCTATTATAAAGTCATAATATCAATATCAGTGGAAATGAGAAATTTTTAATTGATAAAAAAATTAATTTATAAATAAGTATAAATAAAGAACACCAACATTTGTATGGTTCATTTTTATAATGTTGTATCCACAGGCTCAATGTAACTAATAATTTATTATAATAAATATTATTGATATATTTGACAGTTTTTAAATTAGTATCCAACCCAAATAAGAATGCGAAATTACACAATAAAATACATGAATCTCTTTAATATAAATTCTCATTATACTAAAAAAATTTTCAAAGTCATTAGGTAAGGTCAATAAATTTTTATAATTCAATATTATTCATAAAAAATTTATTTATTTATTAAATCAAAATTAAATAAAAAATATTTATAATTTAGAAATTCTAAGTCAAATAGTAAATTGAGAGAAATTTTAACATGTACACATATAGATTTTTTGATATATTATCAAATGTTGTATTTGTATTTAAATTTTTTAATTAAGACTTTTTGTATATAGGGATGAACATTTGATCAATTCGATTTATTTGGTTTAATTTTTATCAAAATTAAATAAAAATAAACCAAATTTTATATACTTACAAATCAAATTACATTGAATTTATAAAAATTTTAATTTAATTTGATTAAATTTAAATTAATTTGATTTAAATTAATTAATTTATTAATAATATTAGTTTATTTAATTTTTATATAAAAAATTAAATTAAAACAGAAAATAAATTTTTTAAAATTATAATTCAATCAATTTATACTAAAAAACTAATTCATTAAATAATATTAATTTAATCGATTTGGTTGAATTTTTGCTCCAACATATGTACATCCTCCAAAGAAAATTGAATTTTTAATGTTATGAACTCTAACACTACAGACTGTTTGATTTCTGAAGTATTAGCAAATAGGTGTGAATCAATCGAATTATGCAACAATTAAACATAAGCAAATATAAGATATTTCCATTTTCCACCAGGAAAAAGACACATTTCATTTAAACCAAAAAAAAAAAATCCAAAAGGTGGGGCATATAACAAGTAACATTACATCCAGAATCACATGCCACGTGCTCAATAATTAAAGAGCAAAAGAAATCATGTCTTGGATCTGAGCAAAAGATCTTAAAATTACCCACTTAATGAATAATGATAATAATAATAATAATAACAAAGAGGTGGATATATCATATCATATGTACATACACATAGGAGTTGGAGAAGCTAATAAAGCTAAAATATATAATTTAGACACAGAAGAAGAAGAAAGGGCCGAGCGTGACTGTCAAATCTACATATTCTCTCTCTCTCTCTCTCTCTCTCCCTCCCTCTTTCTTTTATCTCTCCTTCGAAATAATAAAATCTAGTAGTAATTCATAAGACGGAGATTGAGATTACTACTATTATTATCGGCGATCCTTTCTTTCCACTCTTCCTCGGGAATCTCTTGGCTTCAATCCGTGTCTTCTCTCTTCGAGAATATAATGTTCCAGATTTTCAAGGTACCCCTCCAATACATATATACACACTTCTACCGTATCTCATGCATATGTATACATGTAATAAAAAATTACTTCAGTAATGTTTGATGGGTTATTATTCAGTTGATGGGTTTAATAAAGTTTCAATCTTTCTTTCTTTCTTTTGTTCTAAATGCCTTTGATCTTATCTGTTTTTTTGTTCATTCTCGGTTTTTTTCCAATATGTTTAATTGTTCTTTCTTGTGAAGATCTTCATATGGTAACTGGGTTTTTTTAGATTTTTTTTAAATACTTATTTAGGTGGTTTTTATTCTATTTTTTCTGTTTTGGGAATTTATGCTTGTGGGAGTGCAAGTTTTGCTGTACAGTTTTGGACAATTTGGATTCCCAATTTTGGTTCTTTGGTTTCTGATATCTCTGAATTTTAAGTAAATCCCCATTTAGATTTGTTCAAATTATTATTATCAACATTTCTGTTTCTTCTTCTTCTTCTTCTTCTTTTTTTTTTTTTGTTTTATTTATTATAATGGGCTTGTTTTAAAAATTTGTAAAGATTAATGATGTTGTCTGTCCAGTAGTAATACACCTCATGGCCTCATCTTCTCTGCATCATTGACTGTTTTTTATTTTTTAGGGTCTGTGAGATTCTTCTTTGAAACTGAGTTTTTTGATGGTAGTTTCTCAGTTTAGTACATGAGAAAAAAGGTTCCCTTTTATGGAAATGGGATCTGCTTTTTCACATCTTATATTAAATAATAATAATAATTGCTTGTTTGTTATCAGATCCCTCTGTAAAAAGTGGAACCCATGGAGATCATGATTTATACTGCAGACTCTTGTCTCATATGCACAAAAACACCTTAAACAATTCCAAGGGCTTCTCATGTTTTGTCTTGGGGTTTTGGTTAGTGTAGGCATATAATGTATGTAAACTGATAGGAAGATAAGATTATATGGGTCTTTATTAAAATAACGTTACATTTCAGGTTTTAAACAAACACTGTCTTATCTTCTGTTCTTTCTCAAATTCATCTTTTTTTCGGTTGTTCTTGATGCAGGACTGGTTTTTGATTTGATAGAATTCTGACTTTCTTCCCACCAAAAAAAAGAGAAAAGAAGAAAGTGTTGATATCAATTATGGAGGGTGACACATTTTCAGGACTTGGCAATGGTACCCAGATAGATGGCAAGATCTTGCAGACATTTCAGAAGAATTTTGTTCAGGTCCAAAATATTTTGGATCAAAATAGGCTGCTCATCAATGAGATAAACCAGAATCATGAATCCAAAATCCCTGACAAACTCAGCAGAAATGTGGGTCTGATTAGGGAGCTAAACAATAATATCAGGAGAGTAGTTGACCTTTATGCTGATCTTTCCACCTCCTTCACCAAATCCATGGAAGCTTCTTCTGAAGGGGATTCTAGTGGGGCTTTGAAATCTGATGGCAAAGCTGGTCACAAGAGAAATAGACCTGCGTAGACCAACAACACACAAAGTTCAATGATTTTCTTTTCTTCATTCTTTGCATGGTGGGGAAACAAGAATTTCACAATTGCCTTTGAGGTAGTAGAACATGATTATTTAGATTCTGTAACTTTTTTGTATCAGTGAACTGTCTCTACATCTCTTTCTCTCTCTCTCTCTCCACTTCTTGTTAGAGAAATAATTGGCCAAAACTTATGTCCAATTGTAACTGTGTAGCCCTTGATCTAATTGAAATTAAGCATATGTTTGTGATTTCTAATATTTTCTTTTCTTTCTCTGGTTCTTCATCATATACCGTATATACTTTTTAAGTTCACTTGACTTCTCTGTGCGCATAATTGATCTATGCTTAACAGTAATACCAAGTTCTTTAACTGTTTAGATAAAAGAAAAAAATCTAGGACTGGACCTGATGCTGGAACATAAAAAAAATAAAAAATAAAAGAGAGAATTAAGAGCTTTTAGCTTCCATTAACCTTTTTCTGTTTGTCAAAAAGGCTGATATTCTATTATTAGCCATTAGTCTTTACACAATTTTCCCTTTCAATCTGCTTTTCATAAATGCTCATAAATCATAATCTACTTTTTTTTTTTAAAAAAAAAAAAAAACTATCCGCAAGTCCTCTTCCTTTGTTCCCTTTTCAACCTTAATCCAAAGTAATTTCTTCTAGACCTTAGCTGAGAGAAAGAAAGAAACAACTGAAGGTATAGATGTTGCAGATACTGTTTTCAGCCTTCTCCTATGAAGCCAAACCCACTTTTCTTTTTCTTTTATTTTAAAAAATATTTAATTTCCCTTTTTTATCTCACTCTTCTGTTTACTCTCATACTAATATCACTGTTCATGTTGCTTTTATGTTTATGCGTCAGTGAAGAAGTGAATACACATTTCACTACATTGCATACATCTCTGTGAAGATGCTCTGAAACAATAAGGGAAGAAAGCAGCTTTTGGTAATCTTTTTGGTTCTTAATCACACCCCACCACAGGAACAGAATCTCAGATAAGAGATGATGAGCTTTTTGACTAGTTTTATAATATGTTGTAACCAATGACAATCTATTATAGTAGTCTTGGATGGTAGGGCAAAAAAAACTATAATTTATATTCCTTAGGCAGTTTAAAAACAACGCAGTATAGTTTCAAGAGACAGACAGGTATGTATAAACAGTGACCCCCAAAAACATGACAAAGGGCCCTCATCAGGGTCTTCTTCTTTTTGGGGTTGGAACTTACTACTTGCCCATGCTTATCTCTTCCTCCTACTTATTATTCTTTTTCTTTGATTGCTCTTGAATTTTTTCTTTTCTTTCTATTCTCTTTATGCATTTAATATCCTTTATGACTTGGTTCAAGTTGATGATTCCCTAGCAGCAACTCCTTCTCCCTGATTGAGAAAGTGTCTCTTTTGGTGGGTCCATCATATATGGCAGCCTAATTTTCTCATCTTATTAAGAGATGAAAGGCCCACAAGACAAGAGTAATTGCCGGGAATGGACTTGTTCTTGGTAAAGAGTTTTCTTTTCTTTTTTATTTTTTGTTTTGAAGTTAGTGGTAAGGGTGTTACTTCATTTGCAATTTCGTCCATAAGTATTCATGGCCACTTAAAAATCTAATCTTTGCTTTTTCCACCACCTTTCGCCTCCATCTTTTTTTTTTTTTTTTGTATTTTCTTTTTAATTAAATTCCAACTGAGTTGAAATTCATAATTTTTTTTTTAATTTTTCATATAATTTCATTCCCCACAAAAATAATATGTTTTGTTACCTCAAAAATTGAATGGGTGTTATGAAATTTAATAACAGTAACAAAAGATAGGAGCTAACAAGGACTGGTAGACATATATTGTACACGTGATTAACAATCAATTGAGGCATAAATTGTTGATGTGTTACTCTCACGCACGCAGCATATATGGGACAGTTTGCAATAAAAAAGAAAGGTACTGCTGATTATTATCAGCCACAGACTTTGGCATAGACATCCATGCAAAAATCACTCCTGGGAAGCTGAGACAGTCAGACAATGTATTATAATTCAAATCTGATTGCATCATTGCAAGGTAGGGGGTTGGGTACATATGATATACTCAAAGTGAAGAGTCACTTGTCCTTATATTAATGTTCTTTTTTCTCTTCTGTGACCAAGAATATATTTGCTACACTGTAACACTTATTTTATATAAAAAGAAATGAAGATTATTCTAAATGGTTAAAAACCAAATGTAATGAAATGACATTTAATGAAAGATCAAATCAAATGTGGCAATATTAATAATTATATGCAATGTCCCAACGATAACAACAAACGTTGCCAGTGTACGAGGTACGTGGTGTCACTTTCCCTGGAAAATTCTTCAAATCAACTGTCAGATTATTCTAAGCTAATGTAATCAAAATCTGTGAGATTAATCCTTGATGATGCCGTCTACCAAATCCAGCGAATGCCTGCTGCCGATACTACTACTAAAATAATATATGTATAAGTTACAGCTGAATGTGATCTGGGTTGAATAGAAGAAACTACACACACACACACACACACATAGATATATATATATATATATATATATATATAGAGAGAGAGAGAGAGAGAGAGAGATCCACCTAATTATGTGAACAATTTAATTAAATTAATTAAATAATTAGAATGTGGTTTGTTTAAGGTAATGCCCAATAGTCAGAACAGAAGATGAAATCAGTTAATCCCTCATTAAGGGAAGCCAGGCCATGACAAATTCAGCATGCCATAGCGTGACATGTGAAGTGGGAATCTACTTTTCCCTCTTTATTTCCCATTTGTTCCTTGCGTTTCCAGCAAATAGGTTGGAAAGGAACCCAAGTCTACTTTGCCCCTTTAACCAAATATAATTATACGGAATTGTTATAGGTATCTACATCATTAGTTGGACCCAAATACAGTAATCCAACTATAATAATATATAATTTTTTCTTTAGTTTTTAATAATACACAGCCCCATGGCTTGGACTGACTAATAATGGCCTAAAAACAAATCATGATGATAATATTGATATATTAAAAAAGCAAACTCAACAAACAAAACCTATACCAAGATTACACAAATTCCCTTTGATTTCATGGGTGTGACCAAAGCCAAATGGCAGCTATAATGGAAGGTTGTGAATTGTGATTGTGATTGGACAATTATTATTTATATAACAAGAAATGGATATGGTTTTGATGAAAGCACTTGTTTGGCTTCTGTTTTGTTCATATTTGAAACATCATGATAAACAAGTTGGAAGGTGGGTTCATTTTTTTTTTATTTTTTCAACTTGATTCCTATTATTTTTCCATATATTAAATAATATTCATGTTGATCTCTCATTTTTCTGATTAAACTTTTTGGTTAATTAGCTTCGTAGAGTCATGTTTTCAGCTCTTGCTATCAAACTATTTGTTGATTGACTGATCATTACTACTTCAATTAACATGAATCACATTTTGTTTTTTCCAAATTTATTACCGCTATTAATCTTGGGTTAGCCTGGCCACTGTAATATTTTGGACAAACTCGTTGGCCCAGTTTGCCGTCATCCATGTGCCGCTGTTTAGGACAATACACATCCCAACTCTAATCAATGAACCCAAAAGTTTTCTTTTCTTTTGTCCACGTTCAGTGCAGTGTCCCTGGTGGGATTAAACATACTCTTCTTTTCTTTCATTTCAGCTAGTAATGTTAATAATGTAGAAGATTAAAACTTTATTAATATCTCCCTTTTACGTTCTACATATTATTGATATTTTGGTAACCCAATGTCCTATCATTTCACATCCCAATTCTACTGTAAGAATTACAATCATGACAAACAAATACATATCTGTTTCTTCCAGCGTTTAAAAGAGCAATAATTGTTTATTAATGTTATCCCCAACACTCTCAGCGAGGTGGCTTTAAATTCCACCCAGTGTGGTGGGTTCCTACAATAGAGACTTATGTTAAAATTTCTGTTTCCTATTAGCAATAACATATTCAATATTAATCCATCGTGACCTTTATGAAAATAATTACTCACACTATATATTTTAAAAAATGTGATCTTTTAACACTTATTATTCAATCAGTTTATGTTATCTTTTAATTAAAAATAAAAGATTATGTATTAAAATTAAATATTATACTTTATAATAAATAAAATAAAACAATCAAATAATAATTATTGAAAAAAATAACTAAGAAATGATTTCTGTTAGCGTTTTTCTTACTTATTCCTTTTTATGAAGAATTATAAAAATTGAATTATTGAATAAATTAAAAAAAATAGATAAATAAAGAGGTGATTAGGTGAACGCGATAAATTCCCATTATCAAGATGTCTGATTGGAAATGGAGTTCTGGTAGAACACGTAAACGTGATGTGTAGAACCAGCGCTGAGTTGTTAGACTACCAAATGACTCCACATCATAAAATGGTAACTTTTCATGTTCAATAGTTAAATTGTTATTCCATAAATATATCATACCAAGATGATTAATGTGGTCTGACTTGCATCAACATTTAATAGTCCAGACTTTGTTGAATCTTTTAGTGAAGAAAAAGAAATAAGATATATATATATATATATATATATATATAGGTGATGGAAATGACGAAAAAATGTAAATACCAATTGAAAAATAAATTACTATGATAGTTTGAGAGTTTTAGTAGTTTGAATATATTTTGAGTATTGTCTCTCAAATTTGTTTTGATAAGTTATATGAATTTTATTTCACATCATGCTATAACACCATATTGACGGAAATTTTCATAATTGATTGAGTGCATAATCATCTAAGGAGATTCGTGGTGAAAATAAAACTATAATTTCTGAGCTGAATCAATGTGAGTAGTATTGAGAATAGATTTCATATTATTACTTTAGATTATAAAATTATTTTATTTTATACATATCGTATTGTTTAAGAATAAAAATATTTTATACTATTCTAAAAGAACTTGTGCCAATAGTCGAATTAAATTAGATTAGATTTAATTGGTGTTTGACCTTTCAAATCTGAATTAAACCATTTTTATTAAGAGCATTACTTTTGATAGCTTAATTGAGCCTAACTTTATATGGCTTGGGAGGGTTCTTTCTATATGGAAGATGGAATAATTTTAGTGGCACTTTATTGTTGATTTTTTTATAATTAATTTGTTCAAAATATAAAATTTAATATGAATAAAAATATCTTACATTATTCTAAAAGAACTTGTGCTAATAGTCTAATTAAATTAGATTAAATTTAATTGGTGTTTAACTTTTTAAATCTCAATTAGACCATTTTTATTAAGAGCATTACTTTTGATAGCTTAATGAAGCCTATCTTTATATGGCTCGGGAGGGTTCTTTCTATATGGAAGATGGAATAATTTTAGTGGTACTTTGTTGTTGATTTTTTTATAATTTAATTTGTTCAAAAATATAAAATTTAATACGCCATCGAATTTAACGCGAGAAACATGATTGAACTAACCATCAAATAGAATATACTTACTAATGGTCAAATTATTAAATTTTACTAAAACGATTATTTATCTTAAAGTAAGCCATTACAAACATATTATTATACTTTTTTATTATATTAGTTGTATACTATATTATGATATACTGATTTTAACATATAAAGAAAATTCATATTTCCTTAAGTAAAAAGGATAAAAATTAAAAATAATTAAAAAAATCATGAATAACCTAAATCCTCATTCTTGTATTATTTCATTATAAAAATTCAAAATGCTAACTAAATAGGGTGCATATATTATAAATGCAATATAAGAGAACTAGACTTATATGTTGCAGTAGATATAAAAAGAAATAAATTAAGTAAAAATATAATGGTGTGCAAAAGTACCGTAAAGTTATTCTTTTTTTTTTTTTTTTTATGTATTTAAGTTTTCTTTGTGCAAGTTTCCAAATTCTCTCTTCACAAAGAACAAAATACTCCAACATATGTAAAGGCAAGTAAATGGCAATCACTTTTCTTTTATTAATGTTAGCCTTTCCTTGTTCCACGCCAATTACATCTCTATTGTTGTTGTGCATTTGACACTGGTATTGCAAAAAGTTATTTTGAAATACTTTTTAGATATTTATCCTTAGGCTTTTGGCTTGGCGTGGGTCAAGATTTGCTGGTCTTAGTAAGACACTCAGGTTGGAATTCTTTCTCAAGCAATGGAGAATTGTCTAATTTCTCTTTATATTAATCTCTAATCCTACATTCCGTTGTGTCGTTTTATAATTTTGCTTTTCACAAACAATGAAAAAATTTTATTTTATAATTTAATAAATTATATTCTTAAAAAATAATTTAAAAATAATAAAAAAAAATATTTGCCTTATACAAAATTTTTGTTAGGTAAGGAGTGATTGCGAAAGCAAACATAGGAAAAAAAAATTATCCCCACTCGGAGGGTGGGATAATTCTCGTTATATCTACTTGTCATTCCTTAGTCAATACTCTCTTTAACTAATATTTTAAATTTTTATGATGAAATAATATAATATTAAAAGTAATTTTGATGAAAAAAGATTTTTATGATGAAATAATACAAAATCATAAATAATTTTGATAAAATAATATAAATTTATGGGTAAATTTGATGAAAAAATTTATTTTATCTTTTATTATCATTTTAAAATAAATTTAGGAAGTTTTTTAGTACTTTATCCTATGGACAACTTCAATAAATAGGTATGAATTTAAAAAAATTAAATAAATACGCATACAAATGCAATTTAATGACATCTTTTAATCCATATAATATAAAAATAACATTGTTTATTTAAAGTTGAGACAATAATATGTCGCAAATAAAAATAAATAATTAAATATTATTAATAAATATACTTTTAATATTTGTGAGTATTCTTATTATAAATTTAAATTTTATTAAATACTATTTTAATATATTATTAATCTCACAAAAAATGTATTTCAATAAATACATATAATTTTATAATTATATTCTTATTGAGATACATTTGTTACATCTTGATTTAAATCAAATAACATTTCTCCAATATAACATAGTAATTTGAATAGCATATATAATTTCAAATTATTTTCCTAATGCTCATAATATTTTTTTGGATAGTTAATGAAAATATATGATAGTCATACAAGTACAAGGAATAATAAATTTACACATGATAAATTTCATTAATGTAACTATTTATCATGGTCAATGTTTAATATAGAGTTACTCTTTAATTTTCATAAATATAATATGTAATTAATTTTTTATTTGATAAGATAATATGTTGATATATATATATATATATATATATATATATATAGAGAGAGAGAGAGAGAGAGAGAGAGAGAGCACTATTTTCAATTCTTTCAATATCACATAATAATTTCTCAATATGAAGTAAATTCTAAAATGATTTGAAATATCTGAAAATAGTTTTTTGTTCCTCATTATAAGTAGAACTCATGTATTTGTATGTAAATGCAAATATTATTTTTAAGTATTCTAAGATCATTGAGTAAGTTCTCAATAATAGGCAAATTATACAATAATTATGAAATACTTAAAAATAATGCTTCTTTTCTCTTAAATATATGAATCTATTTTTCATATTTATAAATGGATCTCATATATTTGCATATAGAAGAAGCAGCGATCCTCAAATACTTTAAAATAATATTTTTTCTCTTATAAATATATAAGATCTATTTTCATAGTTATAAGTGGGTCCTATATATATTGATATATAGAAAAAGTACCGTTTTCAAATATTTTAAGATTACTATATAATTTTTCAATAGAAGGTAAAATATTCAATAATCCTAAAATACTTAAAAATAGCACCTATTCTTTTATAAATATATGAGATCTACCTTTTTATATTTATAGGTGGATCCATCTATTTATATATAGGACACTATTATTCACAATATATATATATATATATATATATATATATATATAGTCACAAAGATGTAGGTCTTGAGCTTCGAACAAAGATTGAGGCAATGACACGGTATATCATTTTTTTTGCTATAGACTTTTATATCGGATATATTCTAAAAATACATTATAATGCATTAATTTTTACTTTTTTACGCTCTTGTTTTACATTATTACTTTCTCGTATTCCTCTCTATTATTTGTTTCTCTCATTCACTCTTTCTCTATAAAAAAAAAAAAAGAGGAAAAAAAAAGATGATGACAGTAGAAGCGACGACAATCAACATAATCACTATTGTTGTTCGATAATAAAAAAGAATAATACAATAAAAAATTATTTTCTTTTTTTTTTTTCTAAAAAATAGTAAAAAAAATGGAGATACATGAGAGTTTTTGTTTTATTTTTTAAGATTTAATAATTATTTTTGTTGTTTAAAATAAACAAATCATGAATTTTTATACATTTTAGATAAAAATTGTTAACAAATAAACATTTTGTAGCTAAAAATCAGTTATGAAGAGAAAAAATTGTGTTTTGTTAGAAGTTACAGATAATGTGTACATTCTAATTTTTTTTTGTTTTATCGATGATTTTATAAATTAAAAGTAAATTCAAAATAAAATTAAAATAAATATTTTCCTAAAAAATATTTTTTATACTTAATTTTTAAAAATTTTAAATCAGTAAACCTAAAATAAAAGTGAATAAAATAAAAATATATATTATACTGTGTATAAATATATTTTACTTAATAGTGTTATAAAGAAAATCATGTTTGTTAGAAAATTGAAAATGACGATTAGATTATTCTTATTTTTCTTTTATTTTATCGATAATTTTACTAAATCAAAAGTAAACCAAACATAAACATTTGTATACCAATAATAAGCTAAAATAAATCAATAATAAATCATTTATAAACATTTTATAGTGTAAAAAGTACTAAATGCAAATATTATCTTCAATTTCTGGCAATTTGATTTTTTCTCTCTTTCATAATTAGTTTTGAGTTCAAACATATTTATTTTTAACTGTTTTCATCCATAATATATAAAATCTTATGATTTTTTATTTTAAATAATAAAATAATTATTAAAAATCATATTAAATATGTTTTAGATAGAAAAACATATATACTAAAAAACTTTTTCTCTCTAAAATAAAATGTAAATCTACAATTGTGTGCGAAAAAATGAATTTATTTTTATATTTTTATTTTGATGATATTTTTTAATATTTTTATTTTGATGATATTGTGTGTTATAAGAAGAAGAACATTATAAAAATGATAGAGCATATATTTGAAAATCTAAGATGCAAATGAGATTTTTTAAAAAGGAAATTAGACAACCTATTTGTCTCCGTTTTGGTAATCTCGTTCCTTTCCCAATGTTATTTGTCACTTTGTGTTTCACATAGTTTGGGCCACTACCCATTTCAAGCCCATCGACAACCAAACCCTACAATTAACACACACCGTGCGATCCACATCCGCTTAACGTATAAATTCATCCAAACTTTGTGTTTGCATTTCACTTGGTTCTAGCTTACGATAATGGCGGCACAGATGAGCAAGAAGCGAAAGTTTGTGGCGGACGGAGTGTTTTTTGCCGAGCTCAACGAGGTACTAACCAGAGAACTAGCTGAAGACGGATACTCTGGTGTAGAGGTTCGGGTCACCCCTATGCGCACCGAGATTATTGTCAGAGCTACCCGCACACAAAACGTCCTCGGTATTACTTAAAATCTCCTTTTCCCACTTCTCTGTGTATTTTTAGGTGTTTGATAAATGATAATGGTGCTTATATAGGTGAGAAGGGGAGGAGGATCAGGGAGCTGACGTCCGTGGTGCAGAAACGGTTTAAGTTTCCGGACAACAGCGTCGAACTTTATGCTGAGAAGGTTAATAATAGAGGTCTATGCGCCATTGCGCAGGCCGAATCTCTTCGATACAAGCTTCTTGGTGGTCTTGCTGTTCGTAGGTATAAACATAATTGGAATGTTGTTTGTTTTAATTGCGTATTCGTTAGTATGCTATTATGTTGTCATCTATAAAACAGATTGGTCTTTATAATTGCCAATTTTGTGTCGGGAGATGACAAAATTGATTAAGCTCCTCAAAGCTATTGTCATTATGAAATGTGCTAATTTTTTCATGTATTATCCTTTGGGAGCATATATTTTTATGTTTTTGTTCGTGTAGAGATCTTATTGGTGGTGGGCATTAAGTCATTATAGAATTTTATTTCTATCAGCAAATAACTATAGATTTGAATTACCGATTTGTGTTTCTATGGTTGCAGAAAATTTTCAATGTTATGTATGTTGTGCTCAAATTTTAGTTCATTTTTCAAATTAATTTGATTATTTTTCCTATTGTTTATTATCCATTTGTTAGTTTTTCATTATCATCAGTTGTTGACCTTCTCATTTCCGTTGCTGTCTTGGCCTGTTTTAATGTGTTTGTTATGTCATCTATAAAGCAGATTGGTATGTCCCTACCAATTTTGTGTCGGACGATGACAAAATTAAGCTTGCTCCTCCATGCCATCATACCTCATGAAACTTTGTTGTTTTCGTGCAGTAACCATTGGGGGGACACATTAATAGTGCTTTTTTCTTTTGTATGAACGTGTGAAGGATTATTTATTTTTAGTGTCTTACTCACCATTTGTTTGCAATTTTTATGCGAGAAACATATAATTGTATGATTTTATTTGTGGAAGTTTTTCAAGACTCATATTTTGGATCCTAATATTTTTCTCCCATTGTATTTAACAAATTGTCATCATCTCGATCTTTCATTTAGTTTTTTTTGTTTTTAATTTTTTTATGGTACCTTGTGAACTAATTTGATGTTTTCCCCATCATCTAGGGCTTGTTATGGTGTGTTGAGATTTGTTATGGAAAGCGGTGCTAAGGGTTGTGAGGTTTGTCTTTAACCAGTTTTTTTACCCAGTGACTTAGGCTATTGTTATCGTATTTCTGTGATTGCATCTGAAAATACTAGTGGCTTCTGATCAGGTGATTGTCAGCGGGAAGCTAAGGGCACAGCGTGCAAAATCTATGAAGTTCAAGGATGGATACATGATTTCTTCTGGTCAGCCAGTCAATGATTATATTGACTCTGCCGTTAGACATGTCCTTTTAAGACAGGTTTGTTCGATTTGCTTAGTATCCCCCAAGCTTGCCATCTTCAATTGTTATTGTTATTGTCTCACTGGTAAAGTTTTTGATCGTCACACAGGGAGTTCTTGGTATTAAGGTCAAGATAATGCTTGATTGGGATCCTAAAGGGAAGCAGGGCCCAACAACTCCTCTACCAGATTTGGTCACAATTCATCCTCCCAAGGATGAAGAGGAGCATATACGGCCACCTGTGTTGGCAACTGAGATTGAAGTCCCAGTGGCTTAATATATTGATTCTTTTTTGTTTTTTAATGTTTTTTCGTCTGGAATTCTGGATGCCCTTTCTTTGTGGTACTCAATTTTGTTACTAGAACTGTTAAATTTTATGCATTTATTTTGTAGGGACTCAATTGTTGTACTTCACTTTCAGATTTTTTTTTGTAACTAGTGGCGAGTTATTTTGCAAAATATTACTTTTAAGGTAGGTTGTACTCTGGATGTCATGGGGTGCTGAATGCTTTTATTTGTGATTGATGTGATAATGGCTTGTAATGTTCTGAACAATTGCAACATTTTCTTGGCAGTTGTCAGATTCATTTTTTTTTGTTTTTAAATAAGGTTTTTCTCACTGCTTTTGCCATCCAGGATGCAGCACTATTTAGAATATGATAATCAAACAGCGGTGAGCTTTAGTATGAGATAAAGATTATTGATGGACTGTTTTGATTTTATTGAGTGGAATCTTGATCTCCTGCAGTGTTATTATAATGGAGCCGGGTTTCGTGATTACTCTATTAGAGGCCAAGGTGTAATCCATGCTAACAGCCCACCTAGCAGCAGTGGCCTCGCTATGAGAGAAGCAGCATTTAGCCACATAAGCTTGACTATTATTTTGGTTATCTTTGGATGTTCTAGACGAGATGGCAATCCCATCACTGAAACTGTTCTCATAGAAAAAGGAAGCATAACAGTTAACTTGGATGAATCCAGGGGGTGATGTTTTCTGGGCATAGAGTTTGTTAAAGGCTAAAGTAATCCACTTTATGTTATGTGCCATTAATTGCTTCCAACAAGTTCAAACGTTTCTCTTGCAAATGTCACGACAGTACTGGAGTTCTTGCATTGCTCGTACCGTCATTCACAACATCCTTGGTCCTTCATCTATCAGAATATGAAAATCGATATTACAGAAATTTAAGACATTTTTTATTGTTTTGGTGAAATTACGTGATATTTTTATAATTTAAAGTAAGTAAAAATAAGTTATTGAAATTAATTTATTTTGATATTAAAAAATATTTAAAATTTCTAGAACAAATTTATTCAGTATGTATATATAAATTAATATTTTATTTTATTTTAATATTTAAATTCTAAAATTTAGAATAATAATTTATGATTATCTCTTCTTTAATTGCTTTTATGGAAATATTTAAACTAATTTTTTTCTCTAGCAAATCGAGATAAAATTTTAAGTTTTCATAGAAATATTTTTAATGATAAATAAAATTATTATTATTATTATTAAGAGTTAATAATGAAAATAATATTTAAAAATAAATTATTTATATTTAAATTATTTTATTTTTTGAAAATAATATGCAAAATAGTGAGATATTTAATATTTTTCTGATACTACCTTCCTATGTTTAAATAGTTATGTAATCTTAAATTAATCTAGTACTATATATAGTCAATATTTTGCTTTCCACTTTTTTAAATTTACAATTATTTTTCTTATAATAATATCAAATTAAATATTTATTTAATAATAAATAAATATAATTTTAAAATATTATTCTTAATATGTGTATATTAAATATTTATCAATTACTTTATTAAAATTAAAAGTTCTCTATTAAATATTATAACTAAATTTTTTGAATAAATCTCTTGAAATTTGATAAAAATTTAAATAGCCTATTTTGGATAAAAATTTAAATAGCCTATTTTGGATTTTACTTTATTTCTAATATTTTTTTTTTGTAATTATGATTATAATATATATATATTTTTTATTTTTACGTATTCAATAGTTAATAGCAATTTTTACAAATAATAATTAAATACTATAAAATATAAAAATGAATCATTTTATTTAAAATTAAGTTAAAATAAAGGAAACCCTGATTTTCAGTTACTGCATATGACATTTCAAAAAAAAAAAAAAAATCGGTATACCCTTTGGAAGTGGGTCAACAATTTTTCTACTTTCAATAATGATACTTGCATGTTTCAGCTAAAAATGCAACCGTAATAGCAAGAATGGGATGCAAATCCAAGCAATGCAAATGTTGCTCAGCGTGCAATGTTTGCCAGATATTGTGGACCTCTCTCTATTCAATGCGCTCTTATCTAAGCTCCACTTATGTAAACAACTTTCGTGTTCTTTCTTACTACTTATGTTTCTTTTTTGCTATCTTCCTGTCCCTGAATAATAGTATTAATTCATTCTATAATAATAATAATAATAATTCACGTCCTAGATCATAATTCATTTTCTTTTGTTATATCTTCCTCTCCCTAAGTGAAAGCTATGTATGATCAGTTCTCATCAACAGAAACGGGGTGATTCATATTTGGTTCTTCTAGTTCTAATTGTCCCTTTATCTGCAGGCTTCAACTTCAGCACCATGGATCAGGATGATCACCACCAAAAGCTTGAGCACCAACCCCTTGAATGGTTTGAAGAGCAACTTGAACCTGGTCTCAAATGGTCTTTTCAAATAAACAAGTTTCTTTTTTTTTTTTTCCCCCTTTTCACTTTATATATACATTTTAAACATAGACATGCATAATCTGTAATCTTTGATCACATATGCATATACACCATTAAGTATATTATATGTATTTTACCAGATTTTATTGATAAACTTAGTTCTTATTTGGTTTAACAGTTAATTATTACCTGCTAATAATTAGAGCCAGCGATTCACTATCAGCCATTCTAATTGTTTATAAAATGTTCGATTGTTAGCAATTAATTTAATAATTCTAATAAAGATATGAATTTTTTCAATATTAATTTTACTGTTTTATTTTTTTCCCAGAGTATTGCACGCAGGAACTAGTGAGTACCAAGACATTGTTCTCTTGGACACAAAGCAATTTGGAAAGGTTGGTTGCAACTATGTTATAGCATCATTAATTGGGTTTCAAAAGGCCAAAAAAATAAAACATAAAAAATGTGTTTCTTTAAAATTTGCTTATGTAGGTTTTGATAATTGATGGGATGCTGCAGAGCTCTGAAAGAGATGAGTTTATTTACCATGAATGCTTGGTTCATCCTGCTCTCATTACCCATGAAAAGTTACTAAAAATTAACATCTTTGATTAGTTTAATTTACGCCCTTTTCTTTCTAATTTTGTGATTAATTAACACAGCCCTAAAAGTGTATTCATAATGGGAGGTGGTGAAGGGTCTACTGCTAGAGAGGTGCTCAAGCACAATGGTGTAGCAAAAGTAGTCATGTGCGATATAGACAGGGTAAGACATGTTGATAAAATATAATTTATTTATTTATTCACTTATCGTTTGTTTTTCTTGCTTAAATAAAGAAAATTTGTCACCCATTTTCATGCATAAGTCTTGTGCCTCTACGTACAGGTTGTAGTTGATTTCTGCCGTCTGCATCTGACGGCAAATCAGGAAGCAGTTAGTGACCAGAGGTTCCATTGTGTTATTAATGATGCAAAGTGAGTGCCAGTAAATAAAAAATACATACCGTTTAAAGATTGAGATGTGCATACAACAATATGATGGTGAAATTGAAGGGCTGAATTGGAGAATAGAACTGAGAAGTATGATGTTATTGTTGGAGACTTGGCAGATCCAATTGATGGAGGTCCTTGCAATCATCTCTACACCAAATCCTTCTATGAACTAGTTATCAAGACCAAACTCAACGATTCTGGCATCTTTGTTACACAAGTAGGTATTTGTTTAGTTGCACAAACTAATGAATTTGGCTCAACAAACTACCTCACTCTCACTCAGACTCCGATTAACTGTGAGATGGAATTAATTTAATAATAAATCTCTCACGGGTAGAGCTTAGGATCGAGCAATAATACAGGCAGAACTTGCTTGCAACTAATGTTTCTCTCTTAGGGAAGGATATTTAGGTGACTAATTTCTCTCTACCATGTTTAAGATAAAGGCAGGACCAGCAGGAGTTCTATCCCACAAGGCGGTCTTCTCTTCAATATACAACACCATAAAACAGGTTTTCAAATGTGAGGCAATCCACAACCTAAAATGACAATATGTACAACTTATATCTTTGAATTTCTCCTTGTTCTCATATTGGAATGTCACATATCTTTTGCAGATGTTGCATATACTGCTTATGTTCCCTCTTATGCAGATTCTTGTGGATGGATTTTGGTACTTAACTTTGATCCATTAATTGTCTATGCATATATATATGTGTGAATTATCATTTGATGAGTTCATTTTGCTGCAAAACACTTGCTCATATAAATCTATCAGGCATCTGGCCAACAGATTAAATTAGAGGCTGAACAAATAGACAGGAAAATCAAAGAAAGGGTTACAGTTGATTTACAATATCTTGATGGTTCTTCCATTGTTTCAGCTACCCTTTTGAATAAGTTCATCCGTACATCGTAAGTTATTACCCAGTTAAAATTTTTACTTGCATTGAATATGTTATCTTCATACTGATTCATAAATCTTTCTAATAATAAGACATAACTAGTTTGAAGTTTCAAGTGCAGCCAAGGAAATATCAACTTCTCCGTTAAAATATGCCATATATTTTCAGAGTATATATATATATGCTGGTCAGTCATTTGTCAACTATATGATGGTGTAATTACATAATGAATTTTGATTTTAGTGACAAAATCTTCATGTAGAGGTTTTGAAGGCTGAGTTATGATTAAGTGGGCTCAATTAATTACAATACAGATTATTAAGTGAAATTAACATTTTTCTAATACATTATTGCAAATGCTAAAAGATAATTAACAAAAAATATGATTTCTTCTCATAACAATTTTCTTTTTCTCAATGTGCGTATTTATACTAATAAACTAATTTCGGTAAGATAAATGCAACCTTATGCTAAAAAGAGAGAGATTAAGAACACTATAAAAGAAAGGACTAAAATAGATAAGTCCAACGGAAATAAAATATCTGAAAATAGTTAAATTGCACATGTTCATATTATTAAATTTCTTGCATTTTGATTTGTACATATTGAATATTTGAATTTTTATTTTTATATTAAAAATTTTGTGAAAGTAAAATTAGTAAAGATTTATTAATAATACTTTAAAATTATTAAAAAGTTATATTGTTTTAACAAACAATACTATTTAATATATAAAATTTTAAATTTTAAAATTATAACATAAATTTAATTTAATTTTATAATTTTAAAAATTCATTATATACAAATTAAAGTATTTAAATTAATAAAATAAATACAAAATGTTCAATATGTATACAAGTCAAAATATCTAAAGTCAAGAACATAAACATGTAATGAAAGTTGAAGTATGCATTTTGTGTAAGCCAAATACTTATGTATTAATGTGACAATTGAAAATAAGATTAACTCTATATCCTATCAATAATAAACAATTTTTTATCACCTAAAAATATAAATTAGATAAATATTTGACTAAAGAAATTCACTGTGTAAAAAGAAAATGGAAACAATTAACTAAATAAGAAAATTTTTTACTATATTGACTGTATACTCCGAATCAATATATAATTTATACTTAACAAAGTTTGAGATAAAATAATATTTAAATATGAGAGTTATAAGAATGATATTAATATTATATAGATAATTATGGATAATCCTTTTAATTAATTTAGTGAACAATTTGATAATTCTACCTTCATTTATTTGATACATGTATACAATTATTTTATTAGATAGTTGTATACTAGATAGGTATTTCCAAAGAAAAAAAAATATTAATCACATTTTCTCCTTTTTTTTTTCATTTTGTGTCTGAATAGATCTTCTCTATTTTATATATTGATTTTTTTTTAGATTATCATTGACAAAATTTTGTTAATAATAATCTTCACACCACTAATTTATTGGTGTTTTAATAAATTATTGCTTTTTAACTCATTATTTTTTTTAGTGTTTTATCAATTATTAAAGAAAGTAGATGATTTTTTTAAGCTATTACTAGATCTGCAATTATATTTATTAAAATTTACTCTACTTTCTTTATTTTATTGTATGAGTTTATTCTCAAAAAATTCTACATCTATAAATTTAATTCTCTTTGTTCATATATTTTCTTTTTTTTATTAGATAATAGGAGTCTCCTTTTATAGGAGTTTGTGCCTCCTTCATGGAAATGTGGGTTGATCTCTCTACGAGACCATTTGATTTTTTGTATCTAGAAATTTAAATGTGATTGGTCGGTAATTTATATTTCTTTTCTTTTTAAAAAATTTAAAAATCTATTTAAAAGATTTAAAAATTAAAATTAAACAGCCTCATTTAAAAATCTTTTAAACAACCTCGTTTAAAAGATTTAAAAATTAAAATATAATTGAAATAATTATCGAATGAAATATATTTATTATCAAGTTGCAAGTTATAAATCTATCAAAGTAATTGAAGACCTTATTATTGTACTTTTGTTATTGTATTGAATTCTATAGTTGTATTAAAATGTATCGAATTTAGAAGATAAATTTGAGATTCACATTATTCTTTAGAAAAAAAGATTAAATGACTTAAAAACTCAAATCTTTTAGTAAAATTTTAAATGTATTTAAAATTTCTAATTGAATCAATTTTATTTAAATATTATTTCAGTAGTTTAATTATATCTAAAGTCAAAATCAAAATTTAGTTAGATGTATATTTATATTAAGTTGCCTTTACTTATTTAATTTGTTCAATCAAACTTAAAGTTAGGTTTATATCTTAAGATAATGTCTCTTTATTATTTAAGGTAATATTTCTTTATTAATTTAGTCAAAATTTCATTAAAAACCTAAATAATTTATTTTATATTTTACATGATAAAGAATAATTTTATATTTAAAATTAAAAATTAAAAATCTTAATATTCTAATTCCTAGAATCTATTCATCTTTCTTTTTAAAAATTTTTATAAAATTAAGTTTCATATTTTAAGTGATAAAAACTTATTTCAAACCTTATTTCAAGTTTTCAGAAAAAATATAAAATTATAAAAAATTTTAATTGAATAATGTAGAATATGAATATTTTGAAAGGAATATTTTTCTTGCAAGAAAAAAATTAAGATTTTAAAATCTATTAGCTTAGGTTTTTATGATTTAAATATATAAAAATAAATTTTTATGATTTAAATATAAATTAATGAATTTCTTTTAAAAAAGCAATAATTTATTATGTAAAATACAAATAATTTTTATTTTTAATAAAAATTATATTAAACTGTGCTAAAAATAAAATATTATCTTAATTATGATTGAGTCTTAATTTTAGATTTAATTGAATTAATTAAAAAAAGCATAAGTCTGATTTTATATAAAGGTACATTTTATTAAATTTTAATTTTGAATTTAAATATAATTGAAACTACTGTGATATAATTTGGGTATAAATAATTGAATTAAAATTTTGAATGCAACTGAAATTTTATAAAAAAAAAAATTAGATTTTTTTAGGTAATTTAAAAAATAAAAAAAACGTTACTAACTATATCCTATGAAAAAACTGGGCAAAATTTTCTCCCTTCTCTCCATTAGTTTTTTTTTTTTTTTTTTTTTGTCTATTGTAGCAATTAAAGATTGCCATTAGCCTTTTATGACTAATACAATCTATTTTTTATCATTTAATTATCTTTTATTATTATTTTTAATTTCTTTAATAATTTTTTTATTTTTTTATTTCATTAATTTTTTTTTTGTTGGATATAATGTTATGTTACCTTTCTTTCAGTGATGTTTTTAATTTTTATCCTTAAATCTATTATTATTGACACATATTGAAATTTTTTATTTTTTTATAGTAAATTTATAATGCTGTGTTTATATTTTGTTGTAATTGTATGATTTTTAAAGAATTTCTAATTAAAAAATAGTTTAAAATTGTAAATTTTAATATAATTATCAAATCAAACTTATAAAAAGATAATATATGTCAAAAAGTAATTGATAATTTTCATCAAATAATTTGCACCTTTTATCATTTAGTCAAATTTAAAACTCTATCAATTTAATTTTAAAATTTTAAGATAATATTTATTTATTTATTTTTAATGTAATTTTTCATTTAAAAATTTTCATATTGAAGATTTTGTATGTATCTATTATGCAATTTTTTCAATTAAATGAAATTATTTTATTGCTAAAAAAAAAAAATTACCATCCTGAACCGAAGTCGGTCATCCACGCTTTCCTCCTTACCACCGCCAACAACAAGCCCCGCCTTTCTTCCTCTCCAAATTTATATTACCGCCCAAAGTTTCTCCTTTCTCTTACATTCGTTCATCCATCATCGCCATCGAACTCTCATTCTCCCTCTCTTTTCCCTTTCGATTAATTATATTTTAAGAAACAAGATCTGAGACGATGCCTGTGAATTTGACAGTGAACGCTATAGCGTCGATAAATGGAGGCGACGTGAACATGAAGCCGCTGGTGCAGGTGGTGGATATAAAGCAGATAGGAAGCACTCAGGAGAGATATCGCTTCCTCATCTCCGATTCCGTCTCCACTCAGCATGCTATGCTCGCTACTCAGCTCAACGACCGAGTCAAGACTGGCAATGTCAAGAAAGGTTCGGTTGTTCAGTTAATCGATTACATTTGCAGCCAAGTTCAAAACCGCAAGTTAGTTCTTCACTTTTTTTTTTCTCTTTTAAATTCAAATTTTCGGATTGTTAATCTTCCAATTATTATTGTTATTATTGGTTAAATCTTCCTAGAAAGTAAAATTTGGATTCGTATTTTGAATAGTTTTTGGGATTGATATAATTTTAATCTGTTTGGCAGAATTTTTTTTTTAGGCATAAGATAATTGCATTGATCTTCTTCAAATTTTATGTATTAAAATTCAGGCACTTATGGAGGTTGGTTCGGTGATGGGGATTTTTTTTTTTTTTTTTTTTTTTTTTTGCTCTTTTTAAATGAAAATTCACTTTGTGCTGTGTGATTTTCTCCATTCTGGTGCCAGGAAGATTTGTTTGACGTGAACAGTATCATATGAAGTTGAACGAATTATTAAGATTAATTGATATTAGCTTTGAGGAAAAGATGATGTAAAAATTTTTGTTTGGGAAATGATTATTGTTGTTATTTGAGTTATGACACCTCATGATATGTATTTAGGCTATGTTTTGGTAAGGTGTAATCAATTGTAATGAAATGTACTCAAATAAACATTAAATATAAGTATAAATTAGAACTTCATTCTGTTACATTCTATTACATAGAGTTAGTACTTGTTATGGTTGACATTGGTCTGTTCTGTTTCTGTTCCTCTTCATACAGGATTATTGTTGTGCTGAACTTGGAAACTATAATACCAGATTGTGAAATTATTGGAAATCCGAAATTGATTACTGATATGACTACTCAGAAGCCATTAGCCAATGGAAACCCAGTGCAGTCAGCAGCAGTTGGTTATAATAATCCAAGTGCCCAAACTTATGCCAATGTTACGCAGAGTTTCCAGCCTCTTTTGAGTGCTCAAAGTCAGGGCTCTTATCTGCAAAGTTTTCGCCCGTCTGTGAGTTCCCTAAACAATGGCAATAATGTGCACCGATCCACTTTAGGTGCTCAAAATTATGGTAATAATGTGCAGAGTTTCCAACCAACTGTTCAACCTCCATACCGACCAACTCCAAATTATAGGAATCAAGGTGCTATTATGAAGAATGAGGCACCAGCACGCATCATTCCCATTGCTGCTTTGAATCCATATCAAGGGCGATGGGCTATCAAGGCTAGGGTGACTGCAAAAGGGGATCTTCGTCGTTACAACAATGCTCGAGGAGATGGGAAGGTCTTCTCCTTTGACCTTCTTGACTCTGATGGAGGTGAAATACGAGTGACCTGCTTCAATGCT
>CATIWR010066905.1:0-13341 GCA_949677035.1 Omphalea diandra | reverse complement strand
TTTTTTTTTTTTTTTTTTTTTTCAAGACCAACATTTATTGATTTAACTATTAAAATTTTCAATTTTATTTTCAACAAAGTTACTACTTTCCTGGTTTTACATTTGAATATGCAGATTTTACATTTTCTATGGTTAATTTAAAGATATGATTAATTTTTTCATGAAATCAAAACTTGTTTATGCTATATTGCAGGGTACAAAACCTTCAAGAGTTGAATGACTCCAGTTTGATGCTATCTTGTCATAGCTATATCTCCAAGCAATGAAGTGATTTATAGCATGCATGGATTGCATGACCTATAAGCTTTTTTTTTTTTAAAAAAAACTCTTAAGTTGGAAATGAATTGATTAATCATCTAAATATGGTAGCTAGTTTTGACTGAACAGGAAGGTTAGAGGGGTTTCATTGTCAAAATTTTTAAGTTAATTGGCACTCCACTTGTTCTGAAGGCACATTTATATTTCTCCAGAAATAATGAAAATAGGGTGGCACCGTTGGGTTGCCTTAGTAGTTCACAGGTGGGACTGAACATGTATCCAAACACTAATTTGCTTGCCATATATTCAGCATCCTTAGGATTTTGCTCAACAAAAGAGAATCCAATTCTGGATTCAATGCACAAGAGGGACTTTTTGCCAAAAATGGAAAGAACAAATTTAACCCTTAATTTGACATTAGAATGCTCGGTCAATTCTTAATTGGACTTGACTAATATGGAGTGAGGAGGGTATCTCCTTACCATGCCATAGGTGCCTTCCCATTTTTTCTTGCATTCACTTTTGAAAATTCCAGTTCAGCAGTCAGTAGCATTGCCATGTAAAAATTGCAGACATGATTATAACAGAGATATTTTTCGTTGTTTTCGTTGTAGCTCGTTTGAGTCACAAAACACATGTTTTTTGTCATGGCAAAACGGTTTTGCAGAAGAGTCGATGTATCAGTACAAGTGTGCATCACTAGTTGCATGAAAGGACCACTTACTGCTGAATTTTACCAGCGTCTGTTGCTGCATGGTTATAATATGGTTAGGCAAATTACAGCACCACACTATCAGAATTATCTATATAGTTTTGTAAGTGCGAGCTTATATCAGAAAGTAAAAAATGTACAAGCAAAAACAACAATTAAATAGAGGGATATAGTCATCTTGTAATGATTCCTTCTTTGGTTTCTTACAATGAATTCACTATAACACAATGTAATACAGTGCGATGATCCTGGCATTAACAAAATAACCCACAACTAAAAGGGAAAACCTTACTGGAAAATGAATCAACTTTGTAACGAAAACTTCTGAAACATTGAAGCAATATAATTTGTTCTAAGGATTATCTGATGAAAAGACTCCTTGATCTGCTTGGTATTTGGTGTATACTAGCATTAGTGTTGTGCGGTCTCGAAAGGCTGTCTTTCTATGCTAGGTCGAATCTTCAGCCATATTGATTGGGACCAAAACCCATATCGGATACATGAATGTCTGAATGGAAATCAATTTATAGTTGCTTCTTGCAACTCAAACATTAGTCTTTCCATAGAGCTGAGCATACACACTCTTAGTGCGATGAACCACGATCAAACTCAGGACTGTTGCAATGACGCAAACACCTGACATTATCCCACAAGTGATGGAATAACATATGGAACCGACACAAGTGAGTGATTCTTTTTCCTGAAGATGTATTGCAAGTACAGACCCTGAATTTAGCTGTTGCATGCCAGCTTGTTGCTCTGCATAATAGTCATATATACCACTACCAATAACACCAGAAAATATTAGAGAACCAACAGTACTTGACAGTGTAAAAAAATTGTACAATGCTCCAAAACTCTTCAATCCAAATAGTTCTGAGACTGCAGCAGGTACAATTGCCCAATGGGCACCATAGCCGAGTCCTATCAAAATGCTGAGAACATAAATTTCTCCAGGCCAGCCCATTGCGTAATAGAATAGTCCAATGGACATGATAACCTGAACGCAGGCCATTGCCACAGGTCTTGGGTAGGCAAAATTTCTGGAAAAGCACAGAGGACATAAATTTAAACTAAGGATTAGAAAATTATATGCCAATATCAGGTAATCATTAAAGTGGCACTGTGAATGAGGAGATTGAAGGGAAAATAGTTTTCACCTAATTATAGCTTCAGAGAAGTAGCCGCCACCAATACGGCCAAGAAAGTTCCAGATGCTGATCATGGATATAAATACGCTCGTATTTGTATATCCCAAAGATTGACAAATCTGACCCAGATTGTCAACAACGGTCAAACCAGATCCAGAAGCCAGTACAAGAGAGAAAAACATAAGCAAAAAATCTGCCTTAATTAATGCCTGCATTAGGGTGAAATCCTCCCCTCTACGTGGACCCTTTTTCCGTTTTACTCTTACTGCTCCTTCGGCAGCTGCTTGGAACAGTTTAGCTTGCAAATGAGCAATGTGTTTACATCTTTCTGATGCTGGGAGTGACTCCAATGCTGCAGGTTTCTCATCTTCAATTTCACTTAGAAGGACCTCATTTCCATCCTGTTCTTGTCTAGATATACCCTTTTCTTTTTTATCTAGTTCAGGAAGAAGACTCTCTTCTATTTGAGATCTTGGTTCAAAGAAAAGAACCAATAGAATGGGAATTGTAATAGGAAGCAATACAAGAATTATCAAAACCGCAGCAAATAATGTGACAAAAGTTTGGTTCACATCAACCACATCCTCAAGTATCAAAACCCCTAGTAGATAAGCTGCCAGAATGAGGCAGATGCTGTAGGTAAACAAGAAGCTTGAATTATCATATGCTCTAACTTGTTTGGGACCTTCTACAGGTCTTACAATGAACATTAAGGCAATAACAACCATAAATGGTCCAACAGCAACCATGAAAATAAGTGATGTTTCATTAGGGAAATTGATCATAGTATAAATCTGAGTCAGAATTGCACCACTCAACCCAGCAAATCCCTTCAATATCCCAACAATGGGACCCCGGCATTTTGGAAAGTTTTGCACGCATGAAACTAGAGCTGCTGTGTTGAAGTAGGTTTCCCCATTTGTTCCCACAAATACAGCAATACAGAGCTGCAAACCAAAATATGCAAGATTTCATCAACATATCAGGTGAAAAAATCACAAATATTCATTGTAATCAGGTGTGAAAAGGAACATACATAATTTCTAGATTTTGGATATAGGCTTCTATGATCCATAGTCAACTGGGCCTTTTTTGGTAGCATATGTGACATAAATCCAAAACCAATGCTCTTCCATACATATCTAACTTTAGAAGATAGAGAGATGAGTAAAAAAGACACAACTAACAGCCATAATCATTAAGTGCTTCCTTCATTTATCAATAGTTCAAAATAGAATGCAGAATCTTTAGCACTACTAATGTAATGGAACAAGCAAATCACAAGTCTTCTCGCCATTTTTAATCGTCATACATTAAAAAAATTCAAGTATGTTCAGCAAAATGCAGTAAACCATTCCAGAGAATCATAAATTTTTCACTAACATACTGTAACCCTTAATTTCTTTCTATAGACAAGATGTGAAAGAATTAAAAATTTTCTATTTGGTAATAAGCAATATAATTTGAACCAAACCTCTAAGTAGTTGGTTTTAACTAAGATTATGAACCCTTGTTAGGATGAGAAGAAATATGATAATTTCATTACTTTTCTCCATGCAACAGTTTATCGTAGTTACTGAACACATCCTGCATTAATGTTTCTAAGGGTATTTTTTTTTAGACAAAGAAGGTTGCAGAATGTGACAAGGAAGATCAATCCCTTATAATTTGAGGCTTCTCTCCTTTTTTAACTTCTGACTTTTGGAGAAACTAAAGGTTGGAAGTTTTTTCCCTTTCCAAATCAAGATTCACAATCAGATACTCGACACACATATCTCCAAGCCTTAACTAAAATAGTTCTGTTTATATCATTGTAATACCAATTCTTACATCCAGCATTGTCAAAATTTCTAAGAACTGAGCAAGTAGACATCACTTTTACCGATGAATTTAACCATTAAACTTTACCAAACCAATGTTTGTGACAAGAACAAAAGTATCTGCTTGATAAGTTTGTGAAGTTTAGGATCTTACTACAGTTTTGGTAAATGAACGTATTGGTTGAAGTCTCCAATTTCATAAGTAAAATTTAGGATTCACTTCTATCTAACAAAATTGTGCTAAGATATTTCTTGCAATTTTACAAGAGGTCCTGTTTCCAATTCCATTGGTCTTATCTGATGAAGCTTCTGACTCATGTACTTATATATATATATACCAATTTAAACCAGCAAAATATCAGCTCATCCCATGCAACTTGTTCATCATCATCAGTATCACTGAAGGAAAATATAGAGACAGAAAATCGAAATTTTGTTCACAACAGCACAGAAGAGTCAATCTTATCTCAAAACCAAATAAATAATACAAAATTCGCTTGGAAAATTCAGACATACAAAACCCCACAAACACAAAGAAAGCAACAATTTATAAAAAAAAAAAAAAAGCTATTGAACTCACCACCCAGAGGGGCAAAGAAGGTAACTTTTGGATGACAATGAGCCACACCAAGCCATACCCAACAAAAGTTTGCAATGCCCCAATCAGCAGAATAGCCCACATAGGCAAGACCTCACACAAAGCACCAGCCACGAAGCCAATACCATCACCCAAGTCCTTGGCCACACCAAGTATAGCCACCTGCCTCTGGTTGTAACCCATGGCACTCTTGATCACTGGTGATATACTCCCAAACAAGTACCCAATTCCTGCACATGATTGCACCCACATTCCACATACAAACACCAGCCATCTGTTGCTCAAAAACGCCTTCAATTTTTCATACAAATACTGCATCATCTGCTATAAATGATAAGTCACCAGCAAGAAAGCTTCTTTGTTTAAACAAAAAAAAAATTGAAGTGAATCTATGGGATCTTGAAGATACCAAATTTGATTTGTAGTGTTTCTTGGTTGATATAACGTGCGGAATACATTTTTCTTCCGGGTCTTTTGTCCCAATCACATCACAACTTTAGAAAAAAATTGCGAAATGACTTTAGGACTTTCTGTCTGACCTTTCAACTTGGGTCATCATCGTTTTTGGTCCTACGCTTTATTTAGCTTATCACTGATCACATACGTTACCGGTTATCTTCTTTTGTTTTTTTATTTTTTTGGGCAATAGATGGGCCCATCGATGACAAATCAGCTTGTTTTTATTATGCATTATTCCCCAACCTCATGGGGTGATGTAATTATAACAAATAATTTTTATTTTTATTTTTATTTTTATTTAGACAATAAATAGGCCCATAAAGAATAAATCACCTTGCTTTTCTTATGCATTAGTCGTGAATCGCGCATTGAGCGATCTAGTTATAATAATTAATTTAAAATAAATTTAATATTTTTATTTTAATTTATTAATTAATTAATTGATTAAAGATTAATATATAATAATAATCATAATTTAATTATTATTTTATAAAAATTATTGTCAAGTAAATAAAATAAAATTTTCAAATTTTATAATTATATGCAAAGTTAGTTATAAAAAATTATTTATTAATTTATATTTTTAATATTATATTACAAAGAGAAAATTTATTAAGTTAAAACGAATAATTTTGATTATCAATCAAATAAATAATATTAAATATTTCATTATCACAAATAAAATTAATAGATAATTACAATACACACATATATACAGTAATTATAATAAAAAATTATATATTGATTCATATATTTAATTTTATATAATATAAATTTAAGATAAAATTTATTAAATTTAAATAAAATAATTGTTGATAATATATATACTGTTATTTTCTCTTATATATTTAAAATTTTAAACAAATAATAATTTGTTATTTAAATTTTTATTGTTTAGGTTTTTAAAATTTTTTATTTAGAAGTAGTTTAAAATTATATATAATTATTTGATAACTAACAAATAATGATTTAAAACTAATTTTGACACTAAAATGAATAAAATATATTAGTTGTGAATCTGCACGTTGCGTGAACTGAATTTATATTTATATTTTAAAATATTCAATTAAAATTTAAATATAATATTAAACTTTTAATTTCTTATTATTAACTAATATTTTTAATAAATTTTTTTAAAATTATGTTACATAAAATTAAATATATAATATTTTATTGCAAACTATTTTTTTATATAATTATAAATTTAAAATTTGATTTTATTATTTTAAATTGATAATAATTTTATAATAAATAATAATTGATTATTTGATTATTAATAAAAATAAAATATTAAATTTATTATTATTTAATTGGTCGGAGAGGCAATTTCACTCCAAAATATGCGATAAAAAAAGAGCATATATCTGTCCTTCGCCCTTGTCGTATTCGCCCATGTTCATCCCCTTCCATCTCCAGC
This sequence comes from Omphalea diandra, assembly GCA_949677035.1. NCBI lineage: Eukaryota > Viridiplantae > Streptophyta > Magnoliopsida > Malpighiales > Euphorbiaceae > Omphalea > Omphalea diandra. The sequence goes on along the minus strand of CATIWR010066905.1, from coordinate 6,926 downwards.
TTTACTGTTCCAAAGTCTTCAAAACGCAAGCTTTCCTGTGTCCTCTTATTCCATGTCTTGAGGCTGAGCATTTGATCGATTCGGGTCAAATTGAATTGAAATTTTAAAAATTAAATATATCAAATTTAATTTAATTTAAAATCAAATTGACAGAAATTTAAGAAAAAATCGAACTAAAAAAATGATTTGATTCCGTTCGAATGGAGCCGAAATCACTTGAACTGAACTAATATATATATATAAACATTCAACTTGTATGATTTATTAAATTAATCAAAATTTTAATTTAAATATTGAACTTATCAATTTCATTTAATTATTTAGATGATTTATTCAAATAAAATATGTAATGAAAATTATCAATAATTTTATTCGTTTGTTATTAATTTTCTCTCTTTTTAATTGAATGGTTGAATAAAATATTTAACTAATCATTATTAATAATTGATATAAAATCAAAAATTTATACTTACTAAATTAATCAATTTATTATTATTGAACTTCTCAATTTCAATTAATATATAGATATAATAATATATACTATTTAATTTTTATTTATTTAAAAAAGTGATACACTTGATTTTTTTTAATGATATGAAAAATAAAGTTTCGAATACCTGAATTGTATTAAATCGAACAGAACTACACCAAAATAACTGAGAATTGAACTAAATCATCTCGAAAATTTGAAGTAATATCAAATCTTCAAAAAATAATTTCCCGAAAATTTAAGACAGTTTTAAAAAATTTCAAATCCTCAAACTGCGTTGTCCTGAGTTCACCCCTAACCCACTGTACAAATTTCACTAATGCTTAGATTGTGGACATGAAACTAAAAATTACATGGATTTTTTTATTTTAAGGGTTAAAATTCCCTTTTTAGTTACGTTTTCTCTTCCAATTCATATATTGTATCTTTTCCTTGATTTTATTATTGAGAATAACAATTTTTGTTCTTTTCTTGGGTACAAATATTTTATATGCAATTTTATGTTGAAAGTATTCTATCGACTTTAAACTTTTATTTCTCATGTTCATTTCACAATTACAATGTTTAACAACCAAACGATTGCAGAATATTATCAATCAACAACATTAATAAAAAATAGAAAGTAGAAATCCAATAGAATTTTCTCTCTATTTCATCTATTCTAATAGATCATCTTTTCTTTCTATTGAGTATCGATAGTCATCTTTTTCTATTATTGCAAAATATCTTTCAAAATTGAAGATATAATATGTGTTGATCAAATATTATAAAAATACATAAAAATTGTATTTGAATAAAAACTATACTTATAAAAATCCTAATAATACTAATAAATTATAATAACAATCTTCAGGATAGCATTTACCAATCAATTTTATAATTGACATGTTGGTGTAGCATTGATTTGCAGCATACAGTGGAAGAAGGCTATTTGATTGATTGAATTCCTCTATAAAGGCCATCTATTTTACGGTGATAGTTGAAAAATTCTTTGTGAACCAACATATCAACGAGAACTTCACGGAGAATAAGTGTATTATTATTAGGCAACCAGTATCATTTGCAGTATAGGCAAATATTCATAGCCATATCAATTACTATTGAATAGGATTCAATGTGAGAGTCTAGGCTTGATGACTCAACTCAATTCAAATAAATTTTAATCTCAAATTAATTGAAATTAACTATATAAATTTGTTTTCCACTCGGAGCAACGTTAAGTACATGGAGATTGCCTAATCAATTTCATTTTTTGGATTCTTTAATTTCTTATTTAAATTTATATTTTTTTTAATTTCATATTTAGAAGTTTTGTTATGGCAATAAAATAATGACATGTGGCTTTTATAAAATAATAACAAGTGATTATATTGTGGATAATTTTTTGACAAAGTGATGAGTAAATGATTTAAAATTATATCGTAGACAATCTTGATGCCTTGCATGGAAAGAGCCCTTGATCCGAACATGTGTTCGGAATATTAAAGCTTAGATGTCCATCAGCCTGCTTGTAAATATTGACCTGACTAATCGAGATTAAAGAATGTTTTAAACGCCTAGTAACTCTATAATAATTATCCGAAGGTTCATTCTATACATATTTCAATGTTTGCAATCTAATTACTAAAATAATCATTATTATTTTAATTTTCACTTAATATTTAGCTTATTTAATTTGATTATGCCAGAATGACTCAATAAGAAATTTTAGATTACTTATTCAAATTATATGATACATAAATTTAATTTCAAAATTAATAACAGAATTTCAAAATTATTTTTTTGTTATAGAATGATTTAGAGAGATTTAACTTGATTCAATTTTGATTAAAAAAACATTTTAAATAATGTAGCGTTTTATATGTCAAAAAATTGCACTATTTCAGAATATTTTTCATTATTTTTATATTTAAAAAATCAAATTAAATTGAACCAAAATTAGAAGATTATATAAATAAAAATATAAAAGGATAAATTTTTAAAACTTATCAAAATTCATGATTTATTTATTATTAAGATAAAAAAATTTTAAAATTTGATGCTACATGTATTAATATGTGAAGTAATTTAGTTAGGTTAAAATGACAAACTCTAACTAATAATAAAGCAAAGGTAGTTATACTCCAAATATAAATAGTAAATTTGAATAACCATATTATAATGACAGTCAACACTTTTTTTTTTTATTAACAAACTATATAATTCAAAAATAATAAATATTTGACAAAATTTTGATAAATAGATAAGAAGATAAAAACATTTTATGAAAAATGAGATTATTATAAAAATTATTTTTCTATTAGAAAAGGATTGGATTGAGTAAAAAATGAAAATGTTTGCTTTTTTTTTTTGAATAAAACTTTATTTAAAATATGACTAGAAAAATTTTAAAAATCAAAATTACTCCTTGAATTCTATGACTTATTTAATTAAATCAAATAAAAATAAATATTTTTATTTTTAACTAAATTTAATACATTTTTATAAAAAAATAACTCATTAAAATTTAATAATAAAATATTAAAAATAATAATATTATTTAAAATTAATCTCATTCTAAATAAAATATTTTTATTTTTATCAAAATTTTACTAACATCTAAATTTTTTTAGAATCATATAACCTGTTATGGATGAAAGAGTTTTATCTTTCTATTAAATTATTGAACCTAACCACTTATTTCTATTAGTTATAAAGTATGTGTATATATATATATATAAAATAACTTCATAATATTGAAATTTTAATTTCACAAATAAAATTTTCATTGAATTTCATTATATAATTAAAAAAATTTAGGATTTCTTTACCATAAATAATGTATATAATATAATAATAATTTGGACTACATAAAATTTTATGTGTATATTTCTACATTTATCTTATTATATTTGGTTATCTATAATTATTATAATTATTGTATTTATGATATATAATTTTTTATCATATATATGTATAATATTTTATTTAGTTAGATATAATTATGAATTATAACAAGTTTAAGATGACAATGTTATTATAGTCGATATAAATTACGTCAATTTATTCTTAATTTATTGATTTTAAAATTATAATAAATTATTATGATAATAATTTACTCTATCTTATATGAATTGCAATAATTTATCTTTTTTATGATAATAAATTATAAATTGACTATGTTATGTATAATTTGCATTTATTCTTTTTTAATATCAATCACCAAAATTATAATAGATTAATATGATTCTCGTAACAATTAAAATATATAAATTATTACAAATTTATTTATTAAAAAATTATAATATATTAAGATAAAAATTTTACTTTTAGATTTAGAGTATTGATGTAATTTTATTTTTAGATTTTTATATTTAATATATTTAAATTCAAAATATTAGATTTTATACTTGAGGAGAAGAGTACAAATTTTATTTTTTAAGATTATAGAGTTTATATTTTAAAATTTTCTCTATTTATTTTTTATTAAAATTATTATCATAATTGAGATAGTTGTAGACATAACTTAAATAAATATTACAATTTATATTTGTCCAAAATATGCTCATTTTATATTTTATTTAGTGTTAATAAATTTTCATTTTTTTAAATGTAAAATAGATTCATGAAAAACAATAACTTTTTTATTCTGTTAAATTTAATTAATATTGATGAAAAACTAAAAACAAGAGTTTAAATGATAAATTTTTTTTTTATTTGAACTTCATACTATTGAAAAGCAATTTAATTATTGATAAATTTATATCGATTTTATTTTTTAATTGAAATTATATTAAAATGAGCCAAAATTAAAATTACAAGTTTTTAATTAAAAAAGAAAATTGATGATTTATTTATAGATAAGCTGGAAATTTTTAAAATTTTTTATTACATATATAATATACGTAGAGTGACTTAGTTAAGTAAAAAGATTATATTTATATTATAGCTAATAAATTAAAATTATTTATATCCTGAATATAAATAACTACATTAATATATAATTCAAAAAAATTAGATGTTAATAAAAATTTGATAAAAAATAAAAATATGTAAATATTTTATTTAGAATGAAATTAGTTTTAAATAATATAATTTATTCAATTTTTGATAAATTATTTTATAAAAAAAATAGATTGAATTTAGTCAAAAATAAATATTTACTTTGATTGTATTCAAATTCAATTTTTAAAATTTGATTTTAAAAAAAATAAATCTAGTGCCAATGTCAAATACTATAAGAAATATTCTATTTTTTATTTTATTAAATTTATTAATTATTAAATATAATAATTAGCTAGTTAAGACATTAAATTAATTACTTAATATAATGATTAGCAAATTAAGACATTAAAAATAAAAAAATTAAAATGTATTTAGTTTTAAATGATAAAAATAAAATGTAATAAATATTTCTACAGATAAGTACTAATTATGGATAAATATAACTAATTATTATTATAAATAATTAATATTAAAATAATAAATTTAATTATTATAATTTAAAATTATATGGTACTATATAATGATAGTTTAGAATTACCCTTAAAATTTATCGATCAGCTCACAATAGGATGAATGGTAGCGGAACATGCGTCTAAGCCTAACCCTTGGGCGATATAAGACGAAAGAATATCTGATAGTGCAAAGTTCAAACTAAGGATGATGGATAACTGGTGGGCCAAGACATTCATCACTTTGGCCCACTTCATTTTTCATCATCAAAACCCAGCGACATGTCTCCCAGTCGAGAGGAATGAGGATCTTAATCCTAGCTGATGCCGGATTATGATTAGAATTATGAATACTTCTTAAAAAAGAAACTGGAAAAGAAAAAAACTCTTCCTGTTAGTATATTAGTCACCGAGTCAAAGCTGGAACAAGAAGAGAATTTAAGTTCAATAGACTGGTTGGTTCTCTCCTCCTCCAGCACGCAGGTATGATTTTTGCTCATGGGCATCTGTCTGTTTCTTTGTATCTATCTAAGAATTTTTTTTTTACTTTTTTAGTTGTTATTTTGGTCAAATTCCAAGTCTTTTACGTGCTCAATTTGTATATATATATTTGGGTACACACATTCTTTGTTTTCATGCATTGAAAAAAACTGGATCTCTGTGCTTAGGTTTATCTTCGATCAAAAAAACTGAAGAAACGGACACTTGCTAATTGCTTTTTTAAAGTAATGGCTGTACGTTTGCTAAATAAAGCTGGTAGAACAGTGCGGCTTTCAACTAAATTTACACGACAAAGGGTAACTTCAATTATTCTTCCTTTATATTATTTTTCCTTTATTAGAAATTCTCTTATTGGAGAAGATAGATTTCTTCAAGTCCCCAAATAATTCTAATTCGCTTCGTAGATAAACTTTTACTTTGTTAAAATTGAGTTCGTTGGTTCGTATTGGCAGCGCAAGGGCAGAGTTTTTAGTCTGCGGGAGGATTTGTTTAGCAAATTGCCCGAGGACATTCTTATATCCATTCTGTCACGGTTGGACTTGAAAGAGGCGACAAGAACTAGCGTTTTGTCCCGTAGATGGAGAAATTTGTGGAAATATACAACCAGATTGTACTTTGATGATTCAGAATTCAAATTAAAAAAACGCCCCTCCCATCCCTATTCTGCTGCTAAGGTTAAAAGGTCTCAGTTCATTAAGTGGGTGAATAATATCTTGAAATCGCATGAAGCCACAAGGATAAAGGATTTTGCACTCTCTTTTGATGATGACGAAGAAGGAAGTTCTCGAACTTATGTTGACCGTTGGCTCAACTTTGCATTACACAATAGAGTACAAAAGCTTCAACTGGATTTTCAAAGGCAGACATATGTTCTCACAACACAGTTCCTTCATAATCATAAGCTTGATTCACTAACAGTGCTTGATTTGAAAAGGGTACAGTTTAGTGGTGAGTCTGTTGAGCACATTTTATCCCATTGCCCCTTCCTTCAAGCATTAAGTGTAGAAAGCTCAAATTCTCTTGTGCATCTCAAAGTTTATGGCTCTCTGCTCAAGCTAAAGCACTTAAAGATACTATCTTGCGGGTCCTTGAAATGTATCGAGATTTCTGCAGTGAGTCTCTTGGTATTTCACTATCATGGACCATGGCCAAGCTCATTTGTTATTGATGTTCCCAATCTTGTCGAGGCATCTGTTGGGGATATTTGTTCTATCTATTTTCTCAAAAACATATGTCAGTTCTCAAGCTGTCTCTCCCGACTACACACATTTGGACTGGACTACTACATGCTACCCGAGGTAAGCTTGAGAAATTATTTCGTGCCCATTATGCCAAGCACATGAATTTTAAAATCAATCGTCTTTGTTAACATGCTATCTTTGATTCTGGATCGAATTGCTAGATATTAAGAGTAACCTCCAAATTGCCGAAGTTAAGCAATCTCAAGCACTTGGATCTGGCAATATATCCTGATGATGCTTCCAGCCTTCTCTGTTGCACTG
>CATIWR010066902.1:0-24539 GCA_949677035.1 Omphalea diandra | reverse complement strand
GTTCGTCCCATTGCTAGATCCATGTTCTTCTTGATCCTCTGAGGATCAAACCGTTTCAAGATTGGGAAAAAGTCAGCCATATTTGGCTTCACACCCCAATCCATGACCTCGGCCATTGCATCTCTGAACTCAATCCCCAATTTCGACCGGGAATTGAGAAGATCACGTGAGAAAACAAGGTTTCCCACCATATTGAAAGCGAAAACAAATAAGTAGTAAGTAATAGTGACTTCTCCCGATTCTCCTCTCGCAATTGCGGCCTCAGAATCCTGCTTTATAAATTGTATCATAGTATCAATGCACTTCTGGCGGATGAAAGAGGAGTCATTGACTTTCTTGTTGGTCATGAGCTCCACGGTGACAAGACGGCGAATGAAGCGCCAGTAGTCATTGTAGGGGCATAGAGAAAGAGCTCCATCTTTGTAGTCTTGAGCAGTGCTGGATTCAGTGTGTTTGCGACCGGCGAAAGCAACGTCGTGATTCTTGTAGAAATCTTCAGCCGCCTTGGCTGTGTTGATGACAAGAGTATTAGTGTAGCCAAGTCTGAGCCAAAGAACAGGACCATATTTGAATCGAAGGTTGTATAAAGTGCGGTGAGGAAGGTTTCCAAGATCGAAAATGTTACCAACGACGGGCCAACCTCTAGGACCTGGTGGTCGTTTCTTGGATGAGTTTCTCTGTCTCAGCACTAGAGCCAGAGTTAGAAGAAACAACCCACATAACCAGGCAACAGAATTGCGATCACTCAACTCCATCTTTATTTTCCTTAAGTTTTGTGGCTTATTACAATCGCTATATATGTGTTTCGCTAAGCTTCTAATTTCTGTATTTATATAGACACAATAAGAAGCTTCCAATGTTCATACGGACAACTGAATGACTTTGATTTTTGTTAATTTTATATTAATAAACATACGCGGTTAGGGCAAGAGACTGGCGCCCTCCAAGGAAGACCAGGTGAGGAGGATGACTGCTGTTGTCACCCATTCTATATATCGTAATAATTTATCAATTGGATTCATTTATCATATCTAATTGTGTATCCCATTTATGACCTGTTCCAAGAGGACGGCGAAAGAGAAAATTATTGCATTTTTTTTATTTTTGGCTTATTCAATATTTTCCTTATTTTACTAAAAAAAAGCAAAAAAAAAAAAAAAAACTTTTTAAATTAACATTTGTTAAACGGTTTTTTGAAATTGATCTTGCAAAAAAGTTTTCTAATCTTTGAAAACCTTATAATATATACACATTGTATGGCTTTTTGAGGAATAAAAAGTTGCAGTAAGAGAAAATGACTATATTGCATACTGATTGCACCGAAAAAGATCCACATGTTTCAAACTTCCACACCAATCTGTCATTTATATCCGGTTTAGGAACAAAAGGATTGGTTAGTTCTGAAAATTTTGATCTGCCCAAAAAATGTAATTTACACTTGATCTGAAAATGGTTTGAAAATTTTGAATTGGGTCGAGTACATATCAACCTCATGAATCTGTGACCTATTCTAATTGACCCAATAATAATATAAAAAAATAATTTTTATGACTAAATATAAACAAAGATAAATAATTAAAATAAAAAATAAAAAATTTCTTTTTTAAATAATTATATTATTTAACTAAATTTAAATTTAAATTTATTTTTATTTAAAATGTAATGATATTTTTGTATTTTAATAAATTTATTAATTTTACCATGTCTTTTCATGTTCTTAAATTGTAATTTCTTATTTTGTGACAAATTTATTTAGCAAGAATAAAAGTTATTTATTGTGATAAAATAATTTTATAATAATTTTATAAATGATTTAATATAGTGATAAAAATATTATTGTGACAATATTATTTTTTCTTATATGTAATTTAGTGGCATTAAAAATTTGATGCCAAAATATTGTGATAAAAATTATGGGAAAATAGTTTATTCATAATTTATTTTGTATGCTCATTTATTATAATAAAAATTTTTAGACTCAATAACTCAAAAAACTCAAACGTTTTCGCGAATTTTCAATTATATCAAAGTTTCTAATTGCGTCAATTGTACCCTAAGTCAAAATCAATATTTAGTGGAGTGTATATTTAGACTCAATTAACACTTATATTTTCAATTTGTTCAATCATCCAAAATCAAGTTTATATTTTACTATGATAATATTTTTATTATTTATTCAATTTAAATATATTTTTTAAAAATATTAACTTTTTACTTTTATTTTAGTTGATAAATAATTAATTTTGTATTAATTTCATGTTTGATAAATAATTAATTTTGTATTAATTTCATGTTTTAAATTATTAATTTTATTTTTTATATATTTTAATAATAAACTAATAATGTTTAATTTTTATTTGAAGGATAAATTTTATGGAAATGTCCAAGTTTATATCACATAATTGATTTTTGAAATATTTCTTTGAAATTTTTATTTTAAATGATTTAAATAATTTATTATCTTAAATATACAAATTAATTTTTTAAGGAGAGTTAACTGAGAGATTTACAAATTCAAAATTAAAATTTCAAAATTTTTAAACTCTTAAAATTTAAATATAAAATTATCATATAAAAGTATATAATAAATTTAATTAAGTAAAAAATGGGATTAAATTGTATAAAAATAAATTATCATCTTAAATAAGTTTATGCAATTGATTTTTTAAATATTTGTTAGAAATTTTTTTAAATAATTTAGTATTTTAAATATATAAATTATTTTTATGGAGAGATTGAAAATAAATTTTAGTAAATAAGAGATTGAGATATTTACAAATTAAAATTTTAAATTTTGAAATTTATATAAGATTATAATATAGAACTATATAATAAACTTAATTAAGCAAAATGGGATTAAATTAAACAAAAATAAAGTTTCATCTTAATTAAGTTTATGTAATTAATTCTTTAAATATTTCTTAGAAGCTTTTATTTTAAATGATTTAAATAATTTATTTTTTAAAATATAAAATTAATTTTTAAGGAGAGATTGAGAGAATTTTTTCAATGAGATTGAGAGTTTTTATGAATTATAAATATTAAAATTTAAAAATTTATATATTTACTTATAAAATTAAATTTTTTTCTTATAAATGTATCTAATATATTTAATTAAGCAAAAAATAAATTTAATTGAATATAAAATAAAAGTATCATGTCAATTAAGCTCATATAATAATTTTAAATATTTCTTGAAAGTTTTATTTTAAATAGTATAATAATTTGTTATTTAAAATGTAAAATTAATTTTTGAATGAGAGATTGAGAGAAATTTTTTTAAAAAATGAGAGATTGAGAGATTTTATAAATTATAAATTATAAATTATAAATTATAAATTATAAATTTTTTTTATTTTTTAAATTTAAATATAAAATTAAAATTCATTATATAAAAATACATAATAAATTTAATTAAGTAAAAATACGATTAAATAGAATAATAACTAAAGTTTCATCTTAATTAAATTCATGTAATTGATTTTTTAAATATTTTTTAGAAGTTTTTATTTTAAATGGTTTAAATTATTTATTATTTGAAGTATAAAATTAATTTTATGGAGATTGAGAGGAATTTCTTTAAAAAGAAAGAAAGATAAAGAGATTTTATGATTATAACTTTAAATCTTAAAAATTTTAATTTTTTAAATATAAATATAAAATTAAAATTCATCATATAATAGTACATAATAAATTTAACTAAGAAAAAATATGATCAAATTGAATAAAAATGAAAGTATTATATTAACTGAGCTTTAAATTTAATTTTGAGTTGATTGAACTAATTAAAAAATATAATGGTCAATTGAGTCTAAATACGCATTTTTCTAAACTCTGATTTTGGCTAGAGATACAATTAAAATTAATTTATTATAAACTTTAGATATAATTAAAAATTCACGTAAAGTTTGAATTTTGGGTTATGAAGTCAAATTTTTATTATAATTTCTTAAATTATTTAATACATAAAATAAATTTATCACAATTTTACTTATTTTTAATAATAATTGTAACAAATTTGATTTTTGTTATGATAAAACCACATATTATGATAAAATTAATTTTATCACATAAATTTTTATTATAATACACTATAATGAGTGAATTGTTGTCATTAGACATTGTATATTTGTTTATAAATTAGTTTAACTTATAATATATAACATAAGTATAATTATATATGAACTTAGTTCAATTACTTGCTTTCATTATATACAATCATTTGCTTAAAAAATAAATTATATTAAATTTGTTAGCATTTAAATAAAAATAAATAATTTTAATTGAGTTTTATTTTATATAAAGTATATCTGATTAAAAATAATTTTTTAAATAAAAATTATTATTTTTTAATATATTATAAGAAAATATTGCATAAATAATAAAAAATTCAAATGAATATTTAAAATTGTATAACAAATGATACGACCCGAAATAACATTTTTAAGAGTGAACTTAGATCTAACTTAAAATCTTTTCTGCATTCAAACTCAATGAGTGATCCAAACATATTTAAAACTCAAGCGGTAACTTAATCCAACCCGAAAATACCCCAATTCGAAAATAACTTAATAAAAAAACCGACTTGATCTATTTTTTTGCCACCTATAGTTCCATCAACTCGGTCAACAACACTCTTACCCAATCAAAAAGAGATCTTCTCCAAGATAAATTTCATTTCCAAGTACTATTATTCCAGCTTCCCAGTTTGCAAACGATTGTCCTTTTGTTGACCGTAATAGAAAATTGTTTAGGAAATTCATCACCTGGACTAATGCACCACACCACACCATACATCCAATCAGAACTAAATCCTCTTTGAAGACACTACTGAAAGAATCCTCTTTGTTTACAGAATTACATATATCTCTGCATCTGAGACTGGTTCTTACGCGTGGTTAAAGCATTGTTAATGTCCACAACATACTTTTCACAAATCACCCTTTTCCATAAAGCTTCACTTTTATCATAGAATTTCCACATTCATTTGAGAAGCATGACCATGTTTTTATTGATTAAAGAACCAACACCTAAGCCATGAGTTGTTTAGATTTAAAAATCACATCCCATCCCACAAGAGCAACTTCTCCTGCCCTCCTCCCTAAAAGATATTTTTTTGTAGACTTACCAACTTTTTAGCTATACCTTAGAGGGCATTTTAAATAATGATAAGTAGTATAGGGGTAAGCTGTTCAAAATAACCTTAATGAGAACTAAGCGCCCTGCTTGCTATAGTAGTTTACCTTTCCATGCAGCTAAGTTGCACTTAAACTTGTCAAACATAGCATCCCAAGCACCAGCACTTCTTGCGTTAATTCCCAAAGGTAACCCCAAATACCTAAAAGGTAGAGAGGTCGTTCTACAACGCCAACAAATGGACATAATTACTTAAAATATTCTCCTTTCCATTAATACCAATAATAGAGCTTTTATGAAAATTATGTCCAAGGCCAAAAATAAAGAAGAAACATTTTAGAACTCTTTTGATGTTAATTAGAACAGCACCATCATCTTTACAAAAGATCACAGTATCATCCGTATATTGCAAGTAAGTTATTGTTGAGCCATTCTTTCTGACCTCTAAACCTTCAAAAAAAAAAAAAAAAAAAAGAAATAACCTTTTTTAGCATTGGACTGAGACCTTCCGCAGCTAAGGTGAGCCAAGGACGAAGCTAAAGGAGGATCCAAGGTGGCCTTGACCCCTCGAAGCAAAATTTTTTTCATATATAATATAGTGTATAAAAAAATTATTAATCATCTTCAAAAATAAGTTATATACCTTCCAACCTATATTTTAAATTATTAATTTCCTTTTAAAACTATTCTTTTGTTGTAATTCGAATGGATAACATTATAAATCCTCACTTTTATAATATTAATAGTTCATTTTTTGTATTCCTAATATAATAATCTTGGCTTCATTTTGCTTGTCACAGCCCCTTTCAATCTCAAAAACTATGTAGAAGCACCATTGCAGAGGCTGAAGATTGACGATACACTTTTCCATCTGTAGAATCCATTTTTTTTCTGTAATCCATAAGTTCGATCACCATTAAAATTTATTTCCAAGAAATAGAGTCACAAGTAGAGGTGATAAGTTTTGACCCAATTCGATCCGATCTGTCTGAAAAAAATGATATGAACTTGCTCCTAACCTGGAGCAAATTTGAAATAACTTGAATTCGAAACGATTCAAAAATTTTTGGGTTGGGAGTAAGGTTCAAACAATTTAAAAATTATTTACTGTGGTCAAATAATTTTATCATAATTTTTAAATTATTTAATACAGTGATAAATATTATTATAATAATATTACTTCTCTTTATATGTAATTTGGTACATAATATATTGTGACAACATATTATGATGAAAAAATGTATGTCATAATTTATTTTATAAACTTATTTATTATGATAAAAATTTTTGAGTAAAAAATTTGTGAGTTCAATAATTAAGAAAATTCAAACATTTTTGTGAATGTTCAATTATATCTAAAGTTTCTAATCGAGCCAATTATATTATAATTTGATGAATTGATTTCAATTATATCCCAAGTCAAAATCAACATTTAAGATAGTATATATTTAGACTCAATTGACCCTTATATTTTTTCAATTACTTCAATCAAATTCAAAATTAAGTTTAAATCTTATTAAAATAATATTTTTATTTTTACTCAATTTAAATTTTTTCACAAAAATATCAAATTTTTATTTTTATTTTAATTGATAAATAAATAATTTAAAACTAATTTCATGTTTTAAAATTATAAATTCATTTTTATATATTTAAATAATAAATTAATAAATATTTAATTTTTATTTTAAGGATAAATTTTTTGAGAATCCTCATGTTCATATTATGAAATTGATTTTTTAAATATTTCTTAAATTTTTTGTTTTAAATGGTTTACATAATTTATTATTTAAAAATATAAATTAATTTTTTTAAGTTGAGAATGAAAGAATTTTTTTTTTTATAATTGACAGATTGAGAGATTTATAAATTATAAATTTAAATTTCAAAATTTTTAGATTTTTAAATTTAAATATAAAATTATCAAATAAAATATACAATAAATTTAATTAATTAAAAATGAGATTAAATTGAATAAAAATAAAAGTATCATTTAAATTAAGCTTATGTAATTGATTTTTAAAATATTTCTTAAAGTTTTTATTTTAAATGATTTAAATAATTTATTATTTGAAGTATAAAAATTAAATTTTTAAGGAGAGATGGAGAGAATTTTTTTTAAAAGAGATATTGAGAGTTTTTAAGAATTATAAGTTTAGAAATTTATAGATTTAAATATAAAATTTAAAATTTTTATGTAAAAGTATATGAGAAATTTATTTAAGTAGAAAAGGGATTAAATTGAATATAAAATAAAGTAACAACTTAATTAAGTTCATGTAAATAAATTTTGAAATAATTTAAAATTTTTATTTATATAATAATTAATTTTTTAAGGAGAAATTGAAAGATTTTATGAATTATCAATTTAAATTTTAAAGTTTTAGTTTCAAATTAAATATAAAATTAAATTTCATCATCTAAAAATACAAAATAAATTTAATTAAGCAAAAATGAGATTAAATTGAATAAAAAATAACAATATCATCTTAATTGAATCCATGTGCTTGATTTTTTAAATATTTCGTAGAAGTTTTTATTTGAATAGTTTAAAATTTCATTATTTAAAATATAAAATTAATTTTTTTAGAAGATTGAGAGATTTTTTTAAAAAAAGAATGAGAGATTGATAGATTTTATAAATTATAAATTTAAATTTAAAATTAAAATTCATCGTACAAAAGTATATAATAAATTTAGTTAAGTAAAAATAATATTAAATAAAATAAAAATAAAAATAGTATATTAATTAAGCCTTAAATTGAATTTTATGTTTACTTAAACTAATTAAAAAAGTATAAAGGTCAACTAAGTAGACTTGAGGTATAATTAAAATCAATTCATCAAATTATAGTGTAATTGACTCAATTAAAAGTTTTGGATATATTTTAAAATCGCAAAAAGGTTTAAATTTTTGAGTAATTAAGCTAAATTTTCACCGTATTTTTAAAATAATTTAATATGTAAAATAAATGTATCACAATTTTACTTATTTTTTGCAATAATTATAATAAATTTGAATTTTGTCATTATAAAATCACATATTAAAACAAATATAGTTTTATCACATTAATTTTTTTCATAATACATAACATTTTTTATAATGAATGATTTTCTATCGTTGAACATTGTTTGTTTGTTTGTAAATTAATTTAAATTATAATATATGACTTGAATATAATTTTATATGGATTTAATTCAAATTTTTTTTATAATATATAGTCATTTGCTAAATAAAAGAAATTATATTTAATTTATTAAGCATTTAAATAGAAAAAAATTTAATCAAATAGTTTTTTTATATAAAATCTATCTTACTAAAAATAATTTTTTAAGAGAAAATTATTATTTTTGTACTAACAAATTATGAGAGAATATTATATAAATGATACAAAATTCAAATGAGCATTTTAAAAGGGAATAACAAATGATTCGACACAAAATATAAAATTTTAAGAGTAATCTTGAACCCGACCCCAAAATTTTTTTTCTACAAGTATGACTCGATAGGTGATCCGAACCTGTTCAAAACCCAGGTGACTCGAACCTGACCTGAAAGCGTATCAACTCAAAAATATCTTGATCCAAAAACGATCAAATCCGAAACAACTCAATCCAACCCATTGGCCAATATAAGCTTTTTCAAAATTAAGCTATGACTATAGACTATCCCACCATACAACTATGACTATGGATTGCATATACGTATGACTATAATTAGCAACAACAGACAACCAAGTCATATGAGTAGTCCAACAATATGACTATGGCTTTTTAGGCATCTTCTCGCCACTGTCATGTAGCCTAGTACTCACGAAGAGCTCCACGGTCCTTTTGATATGCCCACCAACGGCTTCTACAGTCCATTTAGTATGATGGAATAGGAGATTATGAATATCCAATGAAAGGAGAGGAGAAGGTGGTAGGGAGTTAGATAGTGCTATGAAAGACTATTGGCTATGTATAATTAGAAACTCATGTTTGAAGAAGGAGAGATTTTATTTTTTTTTTTTGCAGAACTTAATTTACAAATGAAAGAACTCTTCCTTATATAGATTTTGGGAAGAGATAAGATTCTCTCGACAAACTTAGTGGCCCTCAACTACAAACTGTAGTAGCTAATAATTATTACAAACAGACAAATAAAAGCTGCCAGCTAACACAAATAGACATTAAGGGTCAGACAAAAGAGATAAGTACAAACAAACGTGGCCAGCTAGACACTCCTTAGTGGCCAGTAATTATTACAAACAAACATGGCCAGCTAGACACCTTAGTGGCCAATAATTATGATAGATAGTCAAGAGCTAGCTGTAAAGCTAGTCATGCTTTTGGAAAAGCAGATTCTTCTTTATCCCTTTCTGATTGGCTCATAGGAAGATGATAGATTCATGATCTCGTAATCCTTGTCCTCTATTTCTGTTTGGACTTTGGCATTTACTTTTTCAATGAGGATAAGGTTTTCCCCATACTTTGGTACAGATCTTCAGGCTTATAGGGATCCTGTAAGTACAGTTTCAAGAGCTGACTGTTTAGTGGTTTGAGTTGTGGAGGAGGAAAATCTTTTCATTCTTGGCATTTGGCATTGAGCTCATTCTTGTATCGTCGGGGAAGAGTATCCCATGGTGCATCCTCAGCTAAGATTGGCCAAATCTCCTTAGGAATAGTTTTATTTTTTTCAAACATGAATCTCTAAAATTCCTTGAACTGCTCATGGTGATCAAGAGCATCTGTCCATAGAGAAAATTGGTTTTAATAATGTAAACACTCAAGCATCCGAGGAGTCATGCCTGATGGGCCAACAAGGCAAAGCCGATAAACTGTATAGATAACCCTTTTGTTTAAGGTCATCTCATAAGAACTGTAGGAAATTCTTGCCTTCATAGCATCGATCCACTTATCAAGGGGTTGGAACCATTCTAGGAAAGTGATTAGATGAGGGTTATGATAAACCCTTCTTTTAAGCTTGTCCAGATATTGACCGAAATGTAGTGGCTTGACTTCAATGGCTATGGCATATAGATGACAAAAATACCATAGGAAGATTAACAGCTCTTTAGGCCAAATCCATCCTCCATTGTAGATTGCAACAAAGTTCATGAAAGTGTATACCTTCAAGAAAGCGTAAAAGGGATGGAAACCAATGACTTCCATAAAGATGGGACCAAAGGTTTTGAGTAATTTGGTCTGGTAAGCAAATATTTGTCTAATAGCCAGGTCTGAGATATGGGAATAGGTTATAGGAAGGATTACTTCTAATGGAGTACGTATTCGGAGAAAGGGAAAGTAAGATACTGGTGGATGAATGGATGGGGCATCAGTGGGTGCAGGAGAAGAGGAGGAAGATGAAGATGCCAGAGGTATAATTGGATAAACTAGGTAGAGGAAGGAGATACTTTGAGGTCTAGATAATAAATCAGGTACAAGGTTGGAGTCTCCTTTTATATGCTTCACGTCAAAGGAATACTTGCTGAACCAATCTTTCCACCGTAGCAGTTGTGGATTAAGCACCAACTTCTTATTTTCAAGGATTTTAGAAAATGACGAATAATCCATAAGCACAGTGAATCTATAACCAATTAAATGGAATTCAAATTTTTTAATTCCATTTTTTAATGCTAATATTTCCTTGAAAATAAAATGATAATGTTTTTCTGACTCTTTAAAGGAGCCACTTGCATGTGAGCAGATTCTCTTCTTCCTGTCCTTTTCTTCGAGTAGAATGGCCCTCTAGTGACTGTCATTGGCATATGTTTGAAGCAGTCTTTTTCCATCAGAAGGAATCTGTAATGGTGGCAGCTGTTGAAGCAGTTGCTTTAGTGTTTTGACTGCATGTGTCTAACTTGAACCCCATTGTGGAGAATCTTTCTTTGGCATGAACGGTAGAGGTTTGACATGTTTTGCATAGTGGGGAACACAATTGCATAGATAATTTGCAATGCCAAGAAACTGTTGAATTTGCTTACGTGTGAGATTCTCATATGGAAACTTTAATAAGTCAGCTGTAATGTGAGGTCTTGGTTGATATTGGCCATCTTTGAATGTCATCCCCAAGAATTCTATTTGGTCCTGTGCAATATTCATTTTAGTGGAGGACAACATGATCCCATATTGCTAAGTCAGATTCATGAACCTTTTGAGTAGATTAGCATGAGAGTCCTCATCTGGTGAAAATAGGAGGATATCATCGATGTAGATTAGAGCATTGTCAAGAATAGGCTCATAAATTTTCACCATTGTTTTTTGGAATAAGGAGGGAGCTGTTTTAAGACCAAACGACATTACTGTCCATTGGTAGTGTCTGTTTGGAATGCAAAACGTTGTTTTGTGCCTATCTTCTAGAACAATGCTTAATTGCCAGAATCCTGCCTTTAAGTCAAATTTAGAAAACACCTTTCCTTACGACAAATGAACAAATAGTGGAGAAATTTTTGGTAAAGGGAATTTGTCATCTCTAAGGAAGTGATTCAAAGGCTAGTAATCAATGACAAGTCGTTTCTTGCCCCTGATTTGTTCTGATCTTTTATTAATATAAAAGGCCTAGCAAGCCCATTCAGAAGTAGTGGGCTCAATAAGTCCATGGGCTAGAAGTTGAGAACACTCCTGATAAGCCAACTCCTGTTCCTCATGATTCATGTCAGGATGAGTAGCCTTTGTTAGGTTAACATCCTTATTGAGCTTAAATGGCAAGGATATGAAAAAGGTTGGATTGGTCCATAAAGGTTTTGGGTTTTTGGACAGGAATTTAGTATGGTTTTCAACACAACATACGTCTTTTATGGTTTGGATTATTTGGGTTATAGCTGGTGAGAATTGGGCCAGACTGGGCTGTATGGTAAACAAGGAAGTTACTGTAGTATAAGGCTGAAAATAAGTTCGAAAGTTAAGGCCTGTTGAAAGAACCCTTAACTTAACCAGCTTCCAATAAAGATCAAAGCCCACAACCAAGTCTTTGTTTGGCAAGGATGACCGAAGAAACTTTGCATGAATTTTGCAGCCTAAAAAAAATTAAACAGTGACAGGCTTGGCTGTAATAAGGATCGTATGGAAAACTTTTCCATTACCAGCTAGAAAATATTTCTTATAGGGCCTCTAGTAATGGGTTGGCAAAATCTTGGGATTCATGACAGAGATATGGGCTCCTGTATCCATGAATGCTACAACTTTGATAGGCTTAGAAAATGATTTAGGAAAAATTTAAATAAAGGCCAAAGGAACTGGATGGTCCTCTTTAAGCTATAATTCTTGAGTTGGGGCTATGGTGATTGGGGCTATAGAATAGCTGTCTGAATAGCCTGGTTCATCATCTTCAGAAGAAGAGTTTTGGATAGCAAAAACTGTTTTATCCGAAGGCTTGTTCTCAACAAAGAAGAGAGATTCCACATTTGCTTCTCTAGGTCCACATCTGCTTCTCTAGGTCTACAATAGATGAAATTTGAATTTATTCCACATCTGCTTCTCTAGGTTTATGGGGACATCGTTTTGCAAAATGACCCCTTTGTCCACAGATATAGCATCTGTTAGATTTGCGCTTTCTTCTGTACTTTTTTCCCCTGAAATATCTCCATTTTTTCTTTGAACTAGAGCGTTTAGATTTAAGCTTCAAGAAATGTTTCTTCTTTTTGCTTGGACAGACGCAAGTGTTTTCATCTCTTTTGCACTTGATCATCAAATCCTTCCGTCTGTAAGATTTCTTAAGAGAAGGATTCTTCTGTCTATCAAGCATCTGAATAATCACCTTTCTCTCATTACATAACTTTTCAAGACCTTGTATCATTAGCTGATACATTTCTCCAAATGAGAGATCATTGACAGACTTGTCCTTCTGTCTCATGATCTGATGAATGACAGTAGTCAAAAGATTTGGCAATGAGGTGATGAAGGCTTCTTTTAAATCTGGATTTCCCCATCCACCTAATTGGTAAAATTTCTTAGTCATTTTTTGATAATGGAGATCAAGGTCTTTATTCAATAGGGAACAACACTTCATTTAGAAATACTCTCGTCTGATTATGTCATTGCCTTCTTGGGGTTTGCCTGCAAATTCTGCATAAAGAGTACCTAAGAATTCAGACGCTCCAGGACATTATAACATGGTGAGCTTTGAGTATTCATCCAGAGCAGTGTACCAATCTTAGAACCTGCCAGTCATTCGAGAGATAAATTCTTCTAGAACTGTCCTGATAACAACACTAGGTTTTTTCATCTATGTATCAATCCAAGTCCTAAATTATTGAAAACGATCTCTATAATGTTCAGGGCTTATATCCTCTAAGGTAAACTAAGGACCTTCTGTTGTTGGGCCAGAATTATTAAGAGGTCTATTGTCAGAAGATTCTGCCTTCATCTCTTTCGTTGGAGGATCTACTGTATAGAAAGGAGCAGTAAGAGGATCTACCATGTATTGAGTGGGAATTTCTTCATCTAAAGTACTAGAAGAACTGTCATCATCTTCTGATTCTAATTCTTAGGAAGAATCTTCTAATTTTGTGTTTACCATTGAGAAGGAAGGTAAAGATTGGGTACTTTCTAGATATGAATGGATGGGATTCATCATTTGGCTTTTAGGTGGTTTTGATGGTGGTTGTTTTACTGATTCAGTGGAGGTAGTAGTATGCATTGACGAGTCTTTTGGTTTAAGTTGGGCAGAAAATTTTCTAGCTCTTAATTTTTTATGGAACAGGTCTGTGGCTAGGCCATGGTGTTCAAGTTTGGCAATGGTTGGAATGTGAAGTGATGGTGGTTTGATTAGTGGGGCTCTAGGTAAAGGTATTTCAAATGGATCTTAGTACTTTGGTCTAGAGGCTTCAAAATCCTTCTCAATTCTTTCCAGTTGAGATTTCAGCTTTTGAATTTCTACTGCCTTTCTTTGAATTTCTTTTGTTTGGGCTCTTTGAGTCACCAATTGCATTTCCTCCTCATGCTTTTCTTTAACTTGGATTTGTAAACGAATCATCAGCTCATAAACATCTCGCTGATGCTCACTTAGCCTTTCATCAACTTTATGAACTTGCTGAGATAACCTTTCTACCTTGGACTCTATGTTTTTAAGAATCCTGTTCTGAGCTTGCGCATTAGTTGACCGCCAATTAAGCACAACTTTTGTCGGAGTTATACTCAATGGCTGCCCTTTTGCATAAACTCTAGTAGGATTTTTTTTAATGGGCCATAGTCCTGATTTAGGTATTAAGGTTAGTTGGGTCAGGTAATGGTGGAAAATCTTCCTCTGTAGGTTGGTACATGCAGAGTTATGGTGTTTATGTAAGGATAGGTGTTTTGGGTATCCATTTCATGTTTTGTGAGGCACAAGAGGTAGGTGTTTGGTTTTGAGGTTGTTTGCGGATTGGCTCTTTTGGTGTGGATGGTAGCACTTGAGGGACTGGACCATAATTGACTAGATAATCATACTTCCCAAATGGCTCACCTAGTAAGCCAACAGATGGATCATCATCTTGATATTTTTTTGGGCATAAATACCTCAGAACAACCTTTTATTTTCCTCTTCATCATTTGAACCATACAAATATGCTTCACACTTACATTCATCCCAAAAGCAATGACCATCTCATTCAAGTGGGTAAACAGGAGATCCATTTCTTTCAAAGTAGACAATAAGCATGCTTACTTCAAGTTCAAGTGGGGTCAACATGAATTGTGTGGAGAACACACCGCCTTCCTTTGTTGGAGGAGTTCAAACAAATTTTGTTTCGATAGTAACATCTGATTTACGGTAATAAGTTGGCTCAGTTGATTGAATTGGATGGGTATTTTCATGCATCTTCTCATAACTTGTTACCCAGATTTCTGGAAATAACTGCAAGAGCGCATTCCTCAATATTTGTTAAGGACTATGGATGCATGTTGGTGCATTTTGAGTGTCTACAACTATCAGTAAGGCTTCATTCTCATGAGGAAGAGAGAGGTCAATAGAGTGATTATGGATCCTGGTTGTTTTCCTTTTTGTAGGGGTGAATGATATGTACTATTGAGACTAGTGGTACTTTGTTACCATGGAAAACCCTGTCATAGACACTGTTGCACCCCCATCATCTCAACCTTCTACCTCTTCTTTAACTGTTTCTATTCCTTCCATTCCTTCCTTTCGAAGATCTACTTCTTCCAAAATAGACTACCTGTACGAACTCTGTTATATCATTGATAATCAAAAGATTTAAGATACCAACATACCCTTCCTAGACCGGTATGATGCTTTTCAAAAAAATAAAGCATCTTAGACCAGATCCATTAAAGCCTTGATCAGACAAACTCCCAAGGTGATAAAGGAGTATGTACAGTCTTCAAACTTTGATCAATGTCCAAACCCGACAACAGGAGCGGAACAGTTCATTACCCTTGAAATTCTTCCTGAATTTGTACAACAGTGGATTATCCAAGGATACACCCATATTCATTTTGGAGCTATCCGAATCACTGTCAGCTATCATGGAAGAAAAGGGTTACCAGTCTTTGCAAGGATTGCCTTGCTAGACAACAAATATATAAAGTATCAGCAGGCGGTAGTAGGAACCGTGCAAACATCTCTTAATGCTGGTTCGGTAATGTTTACTTTCTTTCCCAACTTCAACCTGCCATTAAAGGATCCACATGTCCTTACTGCCTTGAAGGTTCAAATTCATATAACTGGAGCTCCTCAAGTAGCTTTTGCCACAACAACTACTATGCACTATCAAATGATTTATAGGATCCAAAATCACTCTATTGACCTCTCTCTCCCTCATGAGAATGAAACCTTGCTGATAGTTGCAGACACTTAAAATGCACCAATATGCATCCATATTCCTTGACAATTATCGAGGAATGAGCTCTTGTAGTTATTACCAGAAACCTGGGTAACAAGTTATGAAAAGATGCATGAAAATACTCAGCCAGTTTAATCAACTGAGCCAACTTATTACCTTAAACCAGATGGTACTGTCGAAACAAAATTTGCTAGAACTTCTCTAATAAAGGAAGACTGTGTGTTCTCCACACAGTTCATGTTGACCCCACATGAACCTAAAGTAGGCATGCCTATTGTCTACTTTGAAAGTAATGGATCTCCTGTTTACCCATTTGAATGAGATGGTCATTGTTTTTGGGATGAATGTAAGTGTGAAGCTTATTTGTATGGTTCAGATGATGAAGAGAAACCAAAAAGGAAGAAAAAGGTTGTTCTGAGGTATCTATGTGCAAAAAATATCAAGATGGTGATCCATCTGTTGGCTTACTAGGTGAGCCATCTGGGAAGTATGATTACCTAGTCAATTATGGTCCAGTCCCTCATGTACTACCATCCACACGAAAAGGGCCAATCCACAAACAACCTCAAAACCAAACACCTACCTCTTGTGCCTCACAAAACATGAAATGGATACCCAAAACACCTAGCCTTACATAAACACCACAACTCTGTATGTACCAACCTATAGAGGAAGATTTTCCACCATTACCTGACCCAACTAACCTTAATACCAAAATCAGGATTATGGCCCATATAAAAAATCCTACTGGAGTTGATGCAAAAGGACAACCATTGAGTATAACTTTGGCAGAAGCTGTGCTTAATTGGCGATCAATTAATGCACAGGCTCAGAACAGGATTCTTAAAAACATAGAGTCCAAAGTAGAAAGGGTATCTCAGCAAGTTCATAAAGTTGATGAAAGGCTGAGCATCAATGAGATGTTTATGAGTTGATGATTCGTTTACAAATCCAAGTTAAAGAAAAACATAAGGAGGCAATGCAATTGGTGACTCAAAGAGCCCAAACAGAAGAAATTCGAAGAAAGGCAGTAGAAATTCAAAAGCTGAAATATCAGCTGGAAAGAATTGAGAAGGATTTTGAAGCCTCTAGACCAAAGTACCAAGATCCATTTGAAATACCTTTACTTAGAGCCCTACCAATTAAACCACCATAACTTCACATTCCAACCATTGCCGAACTTGAACACTATGGCCTAGCCACAGACCTATTCCATAAAAAATTAAGAGCTGAAAAATTTCCTGCCTAACTTGAACCAAAAGACTCGTCAATGCATACTGCTACCTCCACTAAATCAGTAAAACAACCACCACCAAAACCACCTGAAAGCCAAATGATGAATCTCATCCATTCATAACTAGAAAGTACCCAATCTTTACCTTCCTTCTTAATGGTAAACACAAAATCATAAGATTCTTCCTAAGAATCAGAATCAGAAGATGATGCCAGTTCTTCTAGTACTTCAAATGAAGAAATTCCCACTCAATACATGGCAGATCCTCCTACTGCTCCTTCCTATACAGTAGATCCTCCAGCGAAAGAGATGGAGGCAGAATCTGCTCACAACAGACCTCTTAATAATTCTGGCCCAACAACAGGAGGTCCTTGGTTTACCTTCAAGGATATAAGCCCCGAACGTTATAGAGATCATTTTCAAGAATTTAGGGCTTGGATTGATACATAAATAAAAAAACCTGGTGCTGTTATCAAGATGGTTCTATAAGAATTTATCTCCCGAATGACTGGCAAGTTCTAAGATTGGTACACTGCTCTGGATGAATACTCAAAGCTCACCATGTTACAATGTCCTAGAGCGTCTGAATTTTTGGGTATTCTTTATGTGAAATTTGCAGGCAAACCCTAAGAAGGCAATGACATAATTAGACGAGAGTATTTCCAGATGAAGTGTTATTCCCTATTGAAGAAAGACCTTGATCTCCATTATTAAAAGATGGCTAAGAAATTATACCAATTAGGCAGATAGGAAAATCCAGATTTAAAAGAAGCCTTTATCACCTCATTGCTAGATCTTTTGACTACTGCAATTCATTAGATCATGAGACAGAAAGACAAGTCTATCAATGATTTTTCATTTGGAGAAATGTATCAGCTAATGATACAGGGTCTTAAAAAGTTATGCAGTGAGAGAAAGGTGATTGTTTAGATGCTTGATAGATAGAAGAATCCTTCTCTTAAGAAATCTTACAGACAGAAGGATTTGATGATCAAGTGCAAAGAAGATGAAAACACCTGCGTGTATCCAAGCAAAAAGAAGAAACATTTCTTGAAGCTTAAATCTAAACACTCTGGTTCAAAGAAAAAATGGAGATATTTCAGGCAAAAAAGTACAGAGGAAAGCGCAAATCTAACAGATGCTATATTTGTGGACAAAGGGGTCATTTTGCAAAATGATGTCCCAATAAACCTCATTAGGCAGCAAAAATGATCCAACAAATTCAATTTTTGTCTATTGCAGACCTAAAAGAAGCAGATGTGGAATCTCTCTTCCTGTTGAGAATGAGCCTTCGGATAAAATAGTTTTTGCTATCCAAAACTCTTCTTCTGAAGATGATGAACCAGGCTATTCAGGCAGCTATTCTATAGCCCCAATCACCATAGCTCCAAGTCAAGAATTACAGCTTAAAGAGGACCATCTAGTTCCTTTAGCCTTTGTTTAAATTTTTTCTGAGCCATTTTCTAAGCCTATTAAAGCTGTAGCATTCATGGATACAGGAGCCCATATCTCTGTCATGAATCCCAAGGTTTTGCTAGCCCATTACTGGAGGCCCTATAAGAAATATTTTCTGGCTGGTAATGGAGAAGTTTTCCATATGGGCCTTATTACAACCAAGCCTGTCACTGTTCAATTTTTTTCGGGCTGTAAAATTCATGCAAAGTTTCTTGGCTCATCCTTGCCAAACAAAGACTTGGTCGTGGGCTTTAATCTTTATTGGAAGCTGGCTAAGTTAAAGGTTCTTCCAACAGGCCTTAACTTTCAAAGTTATTTTCAGCCTTATACTACAGTCACTTCCTTGTTTACCATACAACCCAGTTTGGCCCAATTCTCACTAGCTATAACCCAAATAATCCAAACCATAAAAGACCTATGTTGTGCCGAAAACCACACTGAATTCCTGTCCAAAAACCCAAAGCCTTTATGGACCAATCCAACCTTTTTCATATCCTTGCCATTTAAGCTCAATGAGGATGTTAACCCAATAAAAGCTACTCATCCTGGCATGAATCTTGAGAAACATGAGTTGGCTTATCAGGTGTGTTCTCAACTTCTAGCCCATGGGCTTATTGAGCCCACTACTTCTAAATGGGCTTGCCAGGCCTTTTATGTTAATAAAAGATCATAACAAGTCAGGGGCAAGAAATGACTTGTCATTGATTACCAGCGTTCGAATCACTTCTTCAGAGACGACAAATTCTCTTTACCAAAAATTTCCCCACTATTTATTCATTTTTTGTAGGGAAAGGTGTTTTCTAAATTTGACTTAAAGGCAGGATTATGGCAATTAGGCATTGTTCCAGAAGATAGGCACAAAATGACATTTTGCATTCCAAACAGACACTACCAATGGACAATAATGTCATTTGGTCTTAAAACAGCTCTCTCCTTCTTCCAAAAAGCAATGGTGAAAATTTATGAGCCTATTCTTGACAGTGCTCTAATATATATTGATGATATCCTCCTATTTTCACTAGATGAGGACTCTCATGTTCATATACTCAAGAGGTTCATGAATCTGACGAAGTAATATGGGATCATGCTGTCCTCCGCTAAAATGAGGATTGCACAGGACCAGATAGAATTCTTGGGGATGACATTCAAAGATGGCCAATATCAACCAGGACCCCACATTGCAACTGAATTATTAAAGTTTCCAAATGAGAATCTCACGCGTAAGCAAATTCAATAGTTTCTTGACATTGCAAATTATCTACGCAACTTTGTTCCCCACTATGCAAAACATGCCAAACCTCTACAGCTCATGCCAAGGAAAGATTCTCTACAATGGGGTTCAAGTCCGACGCATGCAGTTAAAACACTAAAGCAACTACTTCAACAGCTACGACCATTATAGATTCCTTCTAATGGAAAAAGACTACTTCAGACAGATGCCAGTGACAGTTACCAGGGGGCCATTCTACTCGAAGAAAAGGACGGAAATAAGAGAATCTGCTCACATGCAAGTGGGTCCTTTAAAGAGTCAAAAAAGCACTATCATTCTATTTTCAAGGAAATATTAGCAGTAAAAAATGGAATTAAAAAAATTTGAATTCCATTTAATTGGTCATAGATTCACTGTGCTTATGGACTGTTCGTCATTTTCTAAAATTCTTGAAAATAAGAAGTTGGTGCCTAATCCACAACTGCTACAGTGGAAAGATTGGTTCAACAAGTATTCCTTTGATGTGAAGCATATAAAAGGAGACTCCAACCTTATACCTGATTTATTATCTAGACCTTAAAGTATTTCCTTCCTCTACCTAGCTTATCCAATTATACCTATGGCATCTTCATCTTCCTCCTCTTCTCCTGCACCCACTGATGCCTCATCCACTTATCCACCAATATCTTACTTTCCCTTTCTCTGAACAGGTACTCCATCAAAGTAATCCTTCCTATAACCTATTCCCAGATCTCAAACCTAGCTGTTAGACAAATATTTGCTTACCAGACCAAATTACTCAAAACCTTTAGTCCTATCTTTATGGAAGTCCTTGGTTTCCATCCCTTTTACCCTTTCTTGAAGGTATGCACCTTCATGGACTTTACTATAGTCCACAACGGAGGATGGATTTGGCCTAAAGAGTTGTTAATCTTCCTATGGTATTTTTGTCATCTATATACCATAGCCATTGAAGTCAGACAACTACATTTCGGTCAATATCTGGACAAGCTCAAAAGAAGGGTTTATCATAGCCCTCATCTAATCACTTTCCTATAATGGTTCCAACCCCTTGATAAGTGGATCGATGCTATAAAGGCAAGAATTTCCTACAGTTCTCATGAGACGGCTTTAAACAAAAGGGTTATCTATACAGTTCATCGGCTTTACCTTATTGGCCCATTAGGCATGACTCCTCGGATGCTTGGGTGTTTACATTATTACAAGGAAAACCAATTTTCTCTATAGACAAATGCTCTTGATCACCATGAGCAGTTTAGGAAATTTCAGAGATTCATGTTTGAAAAAAATAAAATTGTTCGTAAGGAGATTTGGCCAACCTTAGCTGAGGATGCACCATGGGATACTCTTCCCTGATGATATAAGAATGAGTTCAACGCCAAATGCCAAGAATGAGAAGATTTTCCTCCTCAACAACTTAAACCACTGGATAATCAACTCTCAGAACTGTACTCACAGGATCCCTATAAGCTTGAAGATCTATTCCAAAAATATGGGAAAAACCTTATCCTCATTGAAAAAGTAAATGCCAAAGTCCAAACAGAAATAGAGGATGAGGATTACGAGATCATGAATTTATCACCTTCCCATGAGCTAATCAGAAAGGGATAAAGAAGAATATGCTTTTCCAAAAGCATGACTAGTTTTACAGTTGGCTCTTGACTATCTATCATAATTATTGGCCACTAAAGTGTGTCTAATTGGCCATGTTTGTTTGTAATAGTTACTGGCCACTAAGGAGTGTCTAGCTGGCCACATTTATTTGTACTTATCTCTTTTATTTGGTCTCTAATGTCTGTTTGTGTTAACTGGCTGCTTTTATTTGTCTGTTTGTAATAATTATTGGCCACTACAGTTTGTAATAGGGGGCCACTAAGTTTGTCGAGAGAATCTTATCTCTTCCCAAAATCTATATAAAGAAGAGTTCTTTCATTTGTAAATTAAGCTCTGCTTATAAAAAATAAAATCTCTCATTCTTCAAACATGAGTTTCTAATTATACATAGCCAATAGTCTCTCATAGTACTATCTAACTCTCTACCATCTTCTCCTTTCCTTTCCTTGGATATCCATAATCTTATATTCCATCATACTAAGAGGATTGTGGAAGCCATTGGTGGGCATATCAAAAGGATCATGAAGCTCTTTGTGAGTACTAGGCTATAGGACAGTGGCGAGAAGATGCCTAAAAAGCCATAGTTATATTGCTAAACTACTCATATGACTTGGTCGTCTGCTGTTGCTGATCATGGTTATACGTATATGCAGTCTATAGTCATAACTCTTTATTAGCTATAAGAATGCTATCAACAGTTTACCTCCCTTAAATGCCTGCTGATTAATGTCAACTAGATTTCCAATTGTAGCTTGTAGGCGGATCAGTAGCAGTTCAATAATTGTCTTGTAAACATAACTGATCCCACCCAAGATTAGAAAGATATCGACCAAAAACACTAATAATGTATGTAATTTCTGGTCTTGTACACATTTGGGCATACATGAAGCTGTCAACAACATTGACATAAGGAATATTATTCATGGTATGTTTTTCTATATCACTTTTAGGGTATTGCTCCTTACTAAATTTATCTTCTTTCACAACAGGAGTATCGCCACCTTTGTAAGATTGCATATTGAATCTACTAAGCATACGATCAATATAGGCCTTTTGAGAAAGATCTAATAAATGATGAGACCGATCACGACAAATCTTAATACCCAAGACAAAAGATGTCTCTCCAAGATCTTTCATAT
Source organism: Omphalea diandra (assembly GCA_949677035.1). Lineage (NCBI taxonomy): Eukaryota > Viridiplantae > Streptophyta > Magnoliopsida > Malpighiales > Euphorbiaceae > Omphalea > Omphalea diandra. The sequence continues at coordinate 1,970 of CATIWR010066902.1, read as the reverse complement.
CAAAAGTCTAAGAGAGTAACTGCTTAGTCCCATAAATCATCTCCATGTCATTACTAGTCAATAAAATATCATCAACGTAGAGAACAAGAAATATAAATTTACTCCCACTGATTTTATAGCAAATGCATTGATCTATCTTATTCTCTGTGAAATCAAATGAAGTGACTACCTCATCAAATTTGAGATATCATTGACAACAAGCTTGTTTGATACCATTTATAGATTTCTTCAGTTTACAAACCAAGTGTTCTTTACCACTTTCCTTAAAACCTTCAAGTTGCACCATGTAAACTTTCTCACCCAGATCACCATTCAAGAATGCCATCTTGACATCCATTTGATACAACTCTAAATCAAAATGAGCAACTAAGGCCATAATTAGAGGAAACAGAGGAAAAAGTCTCATTATAATCAATACCCTTACACTGCGTAAATCCCTTAGCAACCAATCTAGAGTTAAATTTCTTAACCTTTCCTTTCGAATCCTTTTTACTTTTGATTACCCATTTGCAACCTATGGTTTATGGTTATTCCTAAACTCTGTTATGACTCATTGATGTCGTCTCATCTATCATAACATCAATTCACAAATCAGAATGAACACTATTAACAACATCATCATAAAATATAAGATCAACAACATGACCTATATGACAATCACCTTCACCAAGATAAACCTCATAGCCATCTAGAATTGCTAACCTTTTCACCCTAACAAACCTTTTAATAGGTAATGCTTCAAATAGGTAATGCTTTAACTACAATAAGCTTTAGAGGATTCTCAATAAGAGGAGGAAGATCAATTACAGCCTTACCATCACCACCTATTTGAACATAAACCCTTATAATCTTTTCATGAGATGAAGGTAAAGGAATGGTTGTAGTTTCACTTTGTACATAATGAATAGGTGGTTGAGAAATGTGTAGATCAGTAACATTCATTTCTAAAAACTTCATAGTCATGGACCCTGCAATCTTTGTGCCACATCTAGGTCAATAGAACTTGTATCCTTTAGAATGAGCTAGGTACCTAAAAAAGTAACTACGAGTAGTTCTAGGGTCAATCTTTTTCTCATTTGGATTATATATTCTAACCTCAATAGGACAACACCAAACACAAAAATGGTTCAAAGTAGGTTTTCTACCAGTCTACCACTCAAAAGGTGTTTTAGGTACATATTTACTAGGGACATGGTTCAAAATATAAAGGGCAGTTTTAATAGCCTCACCCCATAAGAATTCAGGTAAGTTAGACATACTCATCATGCTTCTCGTCATATCCTTCAAAGTACGATTAACTCCTTTTAGCAACACTATTTTGTTCAGGATTACTAGACACGGTATATTGGACAACTATTCCATATTCTTGCAAATATTTAGCAAACGATCTCATATGTTGCCCAGTCTCATTATATTTTCCATAATATTAACCCCCACGCTCAAACTTCACAATTTTAATGACTTTTTCTAATTATTTCTCAACCTCAGTTTTGAAAATTTTGAACATCCAAGGACATCGAATTTCTCCTTTATCAAGTATAAATAGCCATAATGGGAAAAATCATCAATGAAGGTAATAAAATATTTATTGCCACAAATAATAGGTGAATGAGACTCACTAATGTCAGTGTGAATAATCTCTAGAAGATCTGAACTTCTATTAGCACCTTTCTTTTTAGTCTTAGTCAATTTACCCCTTATGTTGTCCACACAAACATTTAGATCCTCAAAAATCAATAGAAGAATGTCATCTTTCACTAGTCTTTCAATTCTTTCCCTAGATATATAACCTAAATGTTTATGCCACAATGAAAAAGATTTTTCTTTAATTAAGGATAGTTTGGTTACAACATTGGCTTCATAAGAAGGTCTATAATCACTAGCATCATCCAAAGACAATCTATATAAATTATCAAACAAAACATATTCACCAATCAATTTAGAGTCTAAAAACATATTAGCTCTTCCAT
>CATIWR010066883.1:0-59682 GCA_949677035.1 Omphalea diandra | reverse complement strand
TTATCATATTTTATTATTTAATATTAAAAAATAAAATATAAAATAATTTTTACCTGAATATCACAAGAGGCGAGGGAGCAGATGAGAGAGAGCAGACGAAAGAAAGCAGAGAGAGCAGACGAAAAAGAGAGAGAGAGAGAGCAGACGAAAAAGAGAGAGAGAGAGAGCAAATGAAAAAAAGAGAGAGAGAGGGTTGAGGGTCGGTTGCCCGGGGGGGGGGTGGGTTTTTATAGGCAGTTTGTCTGCCAGTATAACTGGCAGACGAACTGCAGAGATTCTGCTAGGCTGCTGCATGCCTGCCACCCGGTAGGCATGCAGCAGAATAAAAAAAAAATTAAAAAATTCTTTGTCTGCCAGTTATTCTGGAGGACAAAGAATTTAAAATTCAAAAAAAAAAAATTTATCGTCAACAGTAACGTCCGCCGGTTAAACCGGCAGACGCAACTGTTTGATCACTTCAGATCGGAAAATACTTTCTGATTTGCCTTATTTTAATAAATATTTTTTAATTAACACCATTTTCCTAATTTTTTTTTTTTTTTACATTACTTAGAAAATTAGCCCTCATATACACAACATTGATGCACCTTGAGTGCAATGGATTTGAACCTTTAGAATTCTGTTTCAGTGGGACTTGGACTGCTAAGTCGGTAAGTGAATTTTTTTTGTGAAGTGTTGGGCTTTGTAGCAACCTTTTAGATTTATCGATACAAATGTAATGTGTATTGTTTTTTGCATTATAAAGGTGGTGAACAACAAGTATTACTTCTTTAATTTCTATAAATGAAAGTTTATGATCGAGATGGACAAAAATGGAAAAATTGTTAGACAAGAAGAAGCGGAAAATAAAGAGGAAGAGGAAGAAGGAGGAAGAGCTCACACAATGGTCATCTCCAACTTGATGTCTAGGTTTAAGTAGTGTGAGCATCTATGTTGAAGTAATTGGTAGCTAAGTCCCCTTAGTCCAACTACGTAACTTCATATTTTATTTTCACATATAGTAGAGCACTAAATTTGATAGCTAATATTGTTAGTAGTAGTGTCATACAATATCTATTTCTATGAAATAGATAGTAGCATCAGCAATGATATAGATATGTAATAAGACTTTGCTGCTAGTAGTAATGTGATATGTGATCAAGATCTGTTTCTGTAATATGCTGCTGTACTTTAGTAGGCAATAGTTAATATAGAAACTCATTTTGATGAAATTGTTGCATGTGTTTTTTGAAATAGTAGGTGGGTTTGTGCCATGAAGCACTATTAAGAAAGCATAAAATTTGGGAATGGTGTGGTGCATGTGATAAATTTCCTAGACTATTTTCTGGTACGGTCAATAAAAAGGCAGTCATTTGCGAATTGGGGAGCTGGGATAACGGTATTTGGGAATGGAATTTATCTTGGAGAAAATACCTTTTTGATTGGTAAAGAGTGTTGTTGACCGAGATGATGGAACTAATCAATCCTTTCCTTCCTTAGCCGGATATGAATGACAGATTGGCTTGGAAGTTTGAAACGTCTGGGTCTTTTTCTGTGAGATCATTATGCAATAAAGTTGAATTTCTTGCGACAGTCTACCATCAGTAATTTTTCTTTAGTTAGAATCATAAGCTGGTTTCAAGCTTGGCTCCTGAGAATTACTACCCGTGAATATCTGAGCAGTTTGTTAACATTAAATAATAAAGGATACATATATATTAAAGGATACATTATTACATTTATTATTTATTAACATACATAATAATTAAACATCAAGTGATATATATTGAATGTTATAAACGGTATATAGTACCTATAATGCTTTTCCCTAAAATAAAAGCAAAATAGAGGTAGAGGGGTGCTTTGTTGCATAAAATCGATGTGAACATAATAGAGCCGATACCAGCGGTAACTCCAAGGTCTTGAACAAGAAGAAATATAATTACCATGTCAAACCTATGCTCATGAATTTATTACAAGTCTCAAGTGAAGCTGGAGCACTTGAACAATGTCATGTCATCCCCTTCCACAAAGACACCAAGGGGAAGAAAGAATTATATATCTAAACATTGTCAACCAAACAACACAAAAATTGCAAGAAATTTACCACTGTGCAGAAAAATGTGCAAATTATAGCAACAACCTCCTATTTGCTTTGGCTATACCAGTTTCTCTCTAAGCTGCTACGCTACAGTAAGATCAAGCTGCATTCTTTTCAAACCTGCTTTGGCTATCTATCATCCCACTGCACTTCAGGTATCTTGGGCGCAAATCAAAAAGTTTCCTCAAATAAATTAACATGTGAAGCAAAAGCAATTTGGCTCACTCCTATAAATAAGGCCATCAATTTCAATTTCACAAATCAGAGTGCAGCATTGACTGGAGAGCCAAAGACTTAGACCTTGGAGGTGCATAGCTTGGTTAAAAGCAAGGGTCAGCAAAGCTCTAGTAGGCAAACACACTCAATGTGAGGGGTGCGAGGAAACATGTCCATAGACTGTATGCTTTTGAGTTTGTAACTTCCTTTTATATTTTGCTCTTTCTGCATGAAGATTTCAGAACTTCAGATTATAGATGTTTTCAATTTCCAGAAGTATATGAGAAGGTAGGACTACATACCACACCATGGCAAAGGTAATCAAGGTCCCGTGCACATGCAGCTGGATTACATGATACGTAAACAATGCGTGGAGCTTTAAGGTTTAACAGAAATTTAATCAACTTCATGCGCATGCCAGGACGATTTGGATCTGCAAAAAAAGTCAAAGCAAAAATATTTGCACAAAGCTTAGTTAATCTTATGTTCCCAACCCACTCACAATTGCAGAAAGAAATAAAAGAAGAGCTACATTTTCCTTCTAAGTTATGCTAACATGGAACATTCCTAAACATCATGTTTTTAAACCTTTTTGAGGAAAAAAGGACAAGATAAAGGCATCTGACTAGATAACCTAAAATGACAATGTCAGGCTTTGGAAAATCATTGCCAAAATTTCCGCCAATTTTGTTAAGATCCCCTTCCATAAACGTAGCATTTGTGATACCATTCAGCTCAGCATTTCTACGAGCATTTCATAGCCATAAACATGTTTAGCCCTAATTAAGAGAACAAAAAGGAACAAAAGTATAATGTGATGTCAGATAAGCAGTAATTAATTGCAAACTGAGTGAACAGAAAAGATATAAGTTCTGGCAAGTGTCAAACCAACGATGCCACTACCACAAAATAGGTCAAGAACAATTTCTGAGCCATCTCCTCTTGGAGCAGCACTATCGTCAATAAGTTTATACAGAACCGCTGCCTATAAAGTATAAAATCTTTCCATTTATTGGTAATGGACAGTACATATCTATACCATATATAAGGAGGATGCAGGGCCAAATATTTTAACTGATCAAAAAGGACATTAAAAAGTTTTTGTGGACAGAAAGGGAATTTAAACTCCTGTTTTTATTGGTAAAAAAAGACTCAAAATTAAAAAAAAATATTGAGAAAAAGGGGTAATGTTTACAAATAAGCTACCGTGATAAGACAATTTCTACTAGGATTCGACAAACTAAACATACGCAATTCAATGAAGCAACATGATATAATGTTAGGATTATTTAATCCTTTTTTTTTTTTTTTTTTGAGAAAATTTATTCTTTTTCTTTAGGTAACATTTTCTTGGCCTAGAACTTTTAGATTTTTATTTTTTAGGAAAAAATAAATTATCAATTTTATTTAGAAAAAAATTAGTAAAAGAATTTAAAATCTAAACTTATTTGACAAGGGTTCAAGAAAATCCTTTTTCAAGTTGGCTCTTTGAATATGTTATTTAATTCCACATATAATGAATTCTTCAATTAATTTTTCACCACTATTATTAATTACATATTGCATTGATGCAAGGTATGAACTTTTACTTATTTTTACTTTGCTAGTTTTGAATAGTCTGCCTGTGAGAAAGCTGCTCTTCCATGCATGAACGGGGCTAATGATCTAAACGTAGTTATCAAGCATCAGAACTAAGGAGTTGTTGTGAGAGCAGGAGAGGCACAAAAGAACTCAATCACAAGAAGAGTGATTTTAAATTAAATATTTTTTTATAAATAGATATAGAATATTCTATATCTAATATAGACTATAATGGCGTGACTCAAATAGGTGAAGGCTCTCTATTTGCTTGTGATGCCAGCAGTTATAGCGTGTCATTATATATCAATTACTAGTTTCAAATTAATAATTTTGTCAAGTTGTATAGCCATTCAAGCATATAATAGTTTATATATGTTTCAAAAATTACTTGATTGATGTGGTATAGTTTTTCCTTTTTATGTAAAGCAATTGATGTTATATATAAATTTTCTCAAGTTGAATCTTTGGATCCTTCAATAGCCTATATGAATTACAAACAATTCTCCAATTATTCTTCTATTTTAATGTATTGATGCAAGATTTTAACTTTCACTTTTCTTTCTTTTAGAAGTTAAGAATTTTGTTTTTTTTTTTATTTGATATTGGGTTATCTTCATATCTTTCATTATCAATTTTTTATTCCAACTCTATCAAGCTCCATAGCCATTTAAGGAATAAGAAATTTTTTACCTATATCTTGGTGTTTATACATCCAACTAACTACCTACCAAAAAATCTTTGCTATAGAAAACGTAGATTGTTATTGGTCTATCTTTCATTGCAATTACCATCCTATCCATGTTTAGTCAACATGTCTTAATTATAGATGTAAGCAAACGGGTGCATATAAGATTTTTCTGGATAAGAAATTTCTTACCTAAATATTTTAATTATAGTGTTTTATGTTTATCTAAAATTAAATTGCTTATATACACATCTTTTCATGTTAAATATTGATATGATATAGTTTTTTGGTGCTCCAATAACTACAATTTTGTCTGTAAATTCTCAATAAAAATTTAAGGTTATGGTGATATCAGACATGGTTACTAAGATTCCTTAAAAAATCTTGGTTATCAAGGATTATGATAGTATATTTTCTTGATGATGATAATAATAATAATAATAATAATAAGTTATGGTGATATAAAGTATGGTTACTAAGATTCCTTAAAAAATCTTGTTTATCAGTTAGTATATTTTCTTGATAATAATAATAATAATAATAATAATAATAATAGTTTAATTATGATAACCAATGAAATTATTGGAAAACTATAATAATATAATACAAAGTTTATTAAAAAATTTTTGAGAATAATATGATTGGCAAGATGAAGGTTGAAAATCTAAAATCTTTAAGATTATTTTGTATTATTATTATAGTACCCACTTCAGCTAAACCGATCATAGTCGTTTTATCACTCAAAAGTCTTATGAACAAAGTGTCAACAATTAGAAATATTTAATCAAAGAAAATATTGATATAAAATAAAATTTAACAAATTGATTTGGTTCAATGTGTCCACAATATTAATTCATGGGTTAAACATCTACTCCTTATTGATACTTCATGAAGTTAGCAACAATAATTTATGAATCTATTGATTACTCAGTGATTCACTACTCTCTCTTTCTTTCTTTTTTTAATATTTTAGGAGAACAACAAAAATTTAATTCTATTTATTATTCTAGAGGATATATTTAACAAGAAAAATTATTTAAAGAAATAATACTTACATCTAATTGCAAAAATAAAATTATAAATAGAAAAAAAATTATGAATTTTAAAATTTGAAATTACATGCAAAGCACGTGTTTAAAAACTAGTGAAACAAAATGGGGAATAGAAAGAGTACCGAGAGGGGGGAAAGTAAAAAAATATGAAAATAAGTATGAATTGAGGGGAAAAATCAATTTATGTTTCTCAATGCACCTGATTTGTATTTGTTTGAAAGAAAGAGTTGGCTGAAATTCAGAAGATAAGGCCTCTTAAGATCTCTGTGATGGTGGATTTTCCATACAAAGTGTATTCCTCTTCTCCAACAGATGTATTGCCAACAGAAGAATTTACATTATTCATGATGCTCGCCTACCAATCACCAAGAAGGAAGGAAAGAAAAGAAGAATATAAGAATCATTAGGAATCCAAGAAGTGGCTTCTCAATAACGAAAGAAAAATGAGCATTTACAAGCAAAAAGAGACAAAACAAAAGGAATATACAATAAAACAGCAACAGCTTGCACTTGCACTCACACATTCATTTCAAAGAAACTTAATACTACACTCAACCCCAGGCGACAGGTCAACAGAGTGACTCACAAAGCATTATGCAGTCTTGCTAAAATAATATTGCCTATCAGGTTTGCTAAGTGACTGAGCAATAAAACATTACAACCATCTAGATTCTAGATGTTGGGTTTTCTGAAGGGCTAACTAATAGTAAAGCAAAAGCAATAAAAGCATAAGCACACAAGAACCAACATGATTACCGTAGGACAAGGCAAGTTGTTCTGGCATGAAAGAGAATGAAGTTAACAATTATGGAATTCACTCAAATATACATCAATTATACCTTGAGACTTCTTATGCAATGATGTGGTTGAGGATAATATGAATGAAAAAGAGGAACAGCTAATTTTTAATGTAGACAAAATAAGGATGCCACTAGTTTCCAACATCCTATCTGATTAGCGTATCGATAAGCTAAAAGCAACATATTTATATTGGAAGGCACACCAAAAGGATGGATCTCCACAAAAACAGAATCCTGGATCACAAACCAATCTAAGTTAAACTTCTCTAACTGAGTAAATGTCTTTGCACTACATTAAAGGATCTGGATCTGTCAGAAAGTTGCTTGCAGAAAAAGGAGGATAATATAATTAAATACTTAAAATCCAGGAATTGGCCATACAAACGACTTCCGGGATCGCTGAAATATTTTCAACTAAGCATGAGCTCAAGCAAACCAGTCTCTGCATTCCTGAAATGCACACCTTGAGTCCAGGAATTGGAGGGAAAGAAGAATTAAGAATTGCAATGATAATTAAGATATCCATTTACTCAAAGAACAAAATTTTCTACAATTATAATTTAAAGAGTTATCCAAAGGACCAAAGCAGCAAGCTGAGCGACAATTGCAATCATTGATTACAACATAATAAACCATGCACATTAAGAAATTATCCAAAGGCAATGCCAAAATTAGAATCTTTTAAATCCTTATTCTGCAATCATGATCGTGCAAAACATAGTTCACTTAGGACCCTTGAGAACCAGTTTAACATTATCAGATGCCAGTTTATTGCTTAGATAGGCATAGCGTTAATGCAACATATGCATATGCATTCTCAACCACCGCAGCATTTTTCCCCTTAAAATTTTTGCCTCCTGCTACTCCCTCCAATAATTTGATATCTGTCTTATCACTTGCATATAAATAAGAACCAAGTTAAGCCTGAGGGGATATAATAGAATTTATAACCTTCCAGTTCTCAGCATTAGATGCTTGAGAAAACCGGCGTGAGATTTAACATCATAAGGAGTGAGGCTGAGTTGTGGATCTCTCCAACAATATTGGATAGCCGACAGAACCTATTTATTAGAAATGCAAGTCAAATATAGCAGGGAATAAGTTCCTCTTATATAAATCCTGCATGTGCTGCTCATAAGAATTTGAATAATAAGTTAAAAGTTAAACATTAATAAAAAAAAACGTCAATCAGAAGAAAAAGTAATAATAATGATGTAGATTAGGAAGAAAATCCTTTGTTTTGGGCATATAAAAATAGTTCAAAAGGCAGTAATAGTGCTGACCTACATAATACCATATTAAGGACATAAATGTGATTAGAAATAATTAAAGTGAGACACCAACGCTTTGGTGTAAACATTACACGCTATTAAGTTCATGCTACAAAAAGTATACTTCTCGGAGCTATATTCAGATTGAGCTACTCTTTATAACCCCTTCCATCAAATAACAGATACTTAGTTACCCAGAAAAAGCCACCTGCCATACATCATCAGAACACTGACACTAATTTAAATGAAATTGATGAATGACAGATCTCCAATTTAATTGGAAGGAGCAAGTCAGCAAGCTAAATTTTTTAATAAAAAGTAGTCACAGCTATTCTCGCATACCTGAATAGAATACTCACAAAAGAATTAAACAGATACATAAAACAAGCATACCGTATTAGCAGGCTCGCTTTGTAACAAGCACTTGTTAACATTTAGAACCTTGTCAGAAAAGCCTGGAGCACGGAGTCCCAATGCATAGTTCTCGTTGCCCTGTTGTGTCTCTCTGAATTAATCATCAGACAGCCATTTTTTAGAACCAAACGAGAACTCCATCTGCCAACAGTCAAGAAGCTGCTAAAACATGTTCTGTTTACCCAATTAGAATAGCAAAGTATGCAGCAGCCATAGATTCCTAAGTACACAGCTAAAAAATTTCATGCTCTATACTAACCTTATTTCTATAATGGAATTGGATATCACAGGGAACAATGAGCTTCATTATGCTAAAGAATTCTGGATCTTTATCTGAAAATTTTCCAACATGCATAATTAACTCACAGACTTGCTGCTCAGCTCTGAGCTAAGCCTCATAAGACAAATTCTGCATCTTACAGGCCCCACAATATGAAGCAAGGAGCATCTATAATATCCCAATGAGGCGATATGGTCTCTACCTTGGTCACCTGCATTTGTCATGAAATAAATGAAACAACAATACTCATCAGATGTAATAAGTGCAACAACGACTTTACACACACTTTCAGTTCAATCCAATCCTTCAAAAATTTGCAGAATCAAACACAAATAAACATTTTAACATTTCTATTTAAATTTTATATTTTGCTCTCACCAACCAATTCAACCTGCACCCTATTGAATTGAACGATGTTACCTACTTAAGCTCTCACACAAAAGGATTCAAACTTCAAAATTTTCATGATAGTTTCATGATAAATTTTCCTCATACATTTCAGCAATCAAGAACAATAATTTTGCATAATAAAAAGCTTTTCTTTGAAAAAATAAAAAGCAAAAGAAAAAAAAAAAAGCAAAACCCACCTCAGCATAACTCCCCTTCCTGCGGCTAACCCGGCCAATGAACCTCTCACCAGGGAGGGCACGGTCACACATGACAACAAACCCAGTATCGGCTACTTTGCACAGTCCCTTCCCCTTGAAAGCCAATGACTCGCATAACAACTCCAAAGTCTGCCCTCTCTTTGGAAAATATGAGTTTGAATTACTCTTACCGACATTTGATTCATAGCCATCCTGGTTCTTGTCGTTGTTGGGTCGGGTCTTATGGGGTCTTTCCTGGTCTTGAGCAGAAGAAGAAGGAGAAACGGAAGCGGTTGCGTGTAGTTTGCTAAGTTTATGGAGTCTGTTGAGTAACGAGTAGGTGACAGTTAGTTGCCTCAGAGGCTGCGTTGGCATAGTCATCGTGGTTATGGTTTTGTGTTGGTCTGCTAGAGAGGTGGTGACTGGTGGCTCTTCGGGGTTTTGGGGATAGAGGGTATTCTTGGTATTTTGAATATTCACTCAGGGCAAATTAGTAACAAAAGATATGAAATTAAATAAAACCCTAACCCACAAAGCACGAACCTTTTTTGCTTCCTCTCTATCAATGGACTATATATTAATAAAGGCTTAAATGACAAAACTACTCCCGAATTACTTAAAAAGATTTATTCAAGACAACTTTTTTTTAAGAAAAATATATATTAAAATCAATATATTTTTATATAAATATACAAATTACATAATCAAGGAGTATAATAATGATATTATTAATTTAAAATAATTATTTATTATTTATCAAACAATTATGTATAATATAATTATGTGTTGTTGTTTTATATCATGTTATAGAAAACTATTATATCAATAAAAATTTTAAGTATAAAATTAAAAAAAATTAATTGCTATATAAAACAAGTTTTAAATAAGAAATTAAAAATGTAAACAATAAAAATTCTAAATAAAAAATTAAGATCATTTGACAAAAAAATTTTAAATAGAAAATTTAAAAATCTAAAAAGCAAAAAATTCTAAACAATTTTAAACTAAAAATAGAAAAATCTTAAAAATAATATAAAATTAAATTCATTGATTATTCATAATTCTGAGTATGTAAAAGCTAACAACATTGTAATAAATTGTTAGAAATTACTTTTTTCAAATTTAATGAATTTTCTCTTAAAATTATATTACGTAAGATTAAAAGTATGAATCAACATATAATTCTTTATTATGGTTACCACAACATATATATATTATAATTATATATTAATTTTTTTATTATGAAATACTTAATATTATTTATTGAATTGATTATTATGAATTACTTCATTCAAAGTTAATAAATTTTCTCTTGAAATCAGTCACATAATATTGAAAATATGAATCAATAAGTAGAATCTATACATAAATTATACATTTTAAGAAATTTATTTATCATTTTTTACTTAATAATAACTATTTAATAAAATAATAATTATTTATTGATTTATTTATTTATTTAATAAAAATAATTATTAAATTTATTGTTATAATTATTCCGCGCAACTCGCAAATTTATGACTAGTAATATAACAGTAATAGTCTCATTTGAAGGTCTCTAATCGTGTTAATAAAATTTGATAATTTGTATCTCAATAAGTATACTTCATTCAATGATTAATTTGATCATGTTTCTTGTGATTAATTTGACATGCATCGACTCTTATATTCTTCAAATGAGTTTAATTGAAAACAAACAATAATAAACTACTTACTAAAAACACTCAAATATCTTATAAATAGAACAATTCGTACTCAGGTAAAGGACTCGCATTTTCATAAAGAAAAAAAAAATACCCATCAATAAAATCAGTTGTGCAGATCTAAAAATTAGGTACATATATATTAGGGAAGGAAAGATATCATAAAAGTGGTGATGGCTGCCACTGGCAAGCTTTTGTCGATGAAGATAAAAAAAACTCAAAAAAAATAGAAGTTTGTGCAAGAGAAAAGAAGATTGCGTCAAATATACAAAATTAATAATTACAAAACTCTTATTTTCAAATTATTTAAAGTCAAATTATCATTAAAACTTATGTGCAGTGATAAAAAGAATAAAAATTAGTTTTGAATTTATAAAAATATTTCAAATATTTAAAAAAAAACTAACTCAGCTTTTCCGTTCGTCACTTCAGCCTATCCTTTCCCTAACAGCATCATGGCCATCACCCTTTGCCCTCCTCCTGAAAATTTTATAACTTTAGGATCTGTGTGCAACCACCCTATTGAATTCAAAAGTCACGTACCTAACCTAAGTCCCGGAATGAGATCTGATTAAACCACCTGCAGCTGCAGTGCTTTTATTATCATCGTAAAGAAGAGAGCCCATCCTTTTTCAGTTTTTAAACCAGAGCCATATGGAGGTGGTGGCTTCCATCGTCGTATAAGATATAATAACCTCACGAGCCTGCGGAATTCTAAACTTGCTTTATTCCATCGTATAAGAATAATTTTAAAAAAAATCTAAATTATCCTTCAGTTGAATTCTTTAGTCTATTTTAAAATTTTTGTACATCATTTTAAAATTCTTTTATTTTATTTTAAGCGATTTTACTTTGCTTTTAACTTTAAAAAAATTAAAAATTATTTATATGATCTTTTAAAAATAAAAATGAAATAAAATCACGAAATGTAATAATTTCAAAATGACATAAAAAAATTCAAAATAAGTCTAGAATTCAAACAAACTATAATTTTAGACTCTTTTGTCATGTAACTTTCGTGAAATTAATTTAAAAATTAAATGACTTTCAATAAATTATTTTAGAGTCTAACATTATATTTAACTAAAAAAATTAACCAATAATCTTCTCTATAATATCCCTCCATCAAAGAGAGAGACAGAGAAAAGAGAAAACAAGCTATATATTGGTCCCCTATTCATTAATTCCCTACTATAAGGTAAGACTTACAACAAAAACAACAAATAGTAAGAATTATTATATAATGAGACTTTATCACACTTGCTAGTAGCTACTAGGATTAGTTAAAATTTGTAGCTTGGAGGAGCTGACTTTGCATTAAAGAATATAAGGTAAGAAGTATTTTTCACTTTTTTTCATATAATATTCTTTTTTATGTTTCAAAAAGCAGTTAATCCCATTGCTTAGAATTTTTTTTTAATTAATATGATATAAATAAAAATATACACATTATATAATTTTGTTTATGGTACTCAAAATTTTGAAGATTATATATACATATGCAGAAACAATCACATTAGGAGTAAAAAAACATTTAAGGCTTCGTTTGGATTGAAAAATTCTAAATGAGGGATTTTTAATAATCCATGGATTTGACCAAAATCCATTATTTGGCAAGCGAAACTCATATAAAAATCTATGGATTTTGGAAAAACTCTCACTCACTAAAATTCTTTTTTTTTTTTTTTTTTGAAGGATTTACTTTCCCACCTCCTAGCTCCTAGGTGGGAAAGTCCAAAATCCACCATTTTTACCTTGATGAAGGATTGTTATATTTTTTTTATATTTCAAGGTTGTCCCTTATAATATATATATATATAGAACTTGTAATTGATCAATGAAAAGGGTTGAAAAATATTTTATTAAATCCATGGATTGTAGTTATTGAACCAACACAAGTGCAAAGGATATTAAACTATAAATCTATTGATTTTATACTCTAATCTAAACAATGGAATTCTCACTATCTATGAATTGCACAATTCATGAATTTAAAATCTATGGATTTAATAAAATCCATAGATTGTAGAATCCATCAATTCAAATGAGTCCTAAATGTTTCTTTTCTTTTAAGGAAAGAAATGCTCAATTACTAAAAATAGTTTGTGTAATCCATCTCTCATTTTCTCAATGCCATTTGGTGGAAATAAATCTTTATTGATACTTTAGACTTTTCCGTTTAAGCCATGGATCGTCTACATTACTAATTGTTAATTCTCCATCCTCGCTAATAATAATAATAATAATAATAAATCTCACTAAAAGTAAAATCTTGATACAAGAAAAACTAGACCCTAATGGTAAAATCAATAAATTTGAATTGATGTCATTATATATAGAGGATGGAATTATTCAAATAGAACAAAATTATTTCACAAAGTAAATTTATTTATATTCATACCCAACATAGTTTTGATTGATTCAAAATTTCAGCTCTCAAGATTAATCTCTCTATTTTTTTATGACCCTTATATAAAACAATTATTTACGCTTTTGTTATGGTACCACTATATTTTTTTACTTTTAGATTTTATTTTGACTTATTTATATATTCACTTTTTATTTTTTTAATTTTTTATCTTTTAATATTTACTCCATAAGAGCTGGAGATTTATTCTCAAAAAAGCATAATCTCATTATTAACTTTATATACCACAGATATTCCTTGCATTGATAGTTACTATAACACAATTGTTGACAATTATATACCACAGATAGATGGCTTCGATTTATACACAACTAATTGTATAATTTAAGAACTATGTTTATCTTCTAAAATCACATAATCCCCCATTAATCTCCATCTCTATTAAGATTTAATCTACTTTTATCTCGAGGACATATATCATGTATGATGAATGTCCACAAATACTAGTAATTTTACTGGCTAAAATGTCTCCTCCGACTCCTAGACTTTTTGCATTTTTATTACTAAGCTTTCTACTATAATTTATATATACTAAGTCCTTCTACTATTATTTTTATTTGATTAAGTTCCTTTTTAGCAGAAGTAATAAAAATCATTAAAATTATTAAATGTGTCTATTGAGAGGGGCTCAATAGTACAAACGTAAAAGTATAAAGGGCTTAAAGATGCATTTAGCATTTTCACTTTTTTGAAACTATATTTATACATTCACATTGCTTTAATTTAGATCATCCATGTATCTCATAGTAATGAGATTAACATAGATTCAATTAATATAAATTTATTAAATGTAGTTTAAAAATTATTAAAAAGTTGTATTATGTAAAACAAAAGCATTGTATAATAAATAAAAATTGAAAATTTTGTTAATGTTAGTTTTACTTATTTTTTACACTTTATAATATTTGTAATTATGAAAAACAATATAATTTCTTTATTTTTTAAACTATTATTTATGATTTCTTATTAATTTCATGTTTTTTATCATCAAGGTCCTTAATATAATAAAAGAAATTGACAATTACTATAGACAAATGGCTTTCATTCACATACAACTGACTAGAGGTGACCAAAACCGAATCAAATTGAGTGAATTTAGTCTATTCGGTTCAATTTTAAAGTAAATTCAGTTTGATTCGGTTTAGAAAAATAGAGAAATTCGATTTTCAATTTTGGTTCAGTTTAGAATTGAGAAAACCGAATAAATCGATTTGTGATTTTTTTTTTTTTACTTTGTCTTTTAATTTGAGTTTAAAAAATAAAAAATAAATTGTTCTATATAAGATAAAAAAGCATAAATTAATTTATCACAATTATAGCCAATTGAGTGCCCAAAACCGAAAATCGAACTGAACCAAATCAATTTTATTCGGTTCAGTTTACTTTGATTTTTCTTTAAATTTCAGTATATTCAATTTTAAATTAAACTAAATTCGATTTTTTTAGTTTTTAAAATTTTGATTCGGTTTGAACCGAACCGGTCGAATGTTCAACCCTACAACTGACATCATAACTTGAAAATTAAACTTATCTTCTAAAATCACATATTCCCCCATTAATCTATCTCGAGTACATATATCCATATATGATGGGCGTCCACAAATACTAGCAATTATCCTGGTTAAATGCATTCTTGAATCCCTAAAATTTTTGCATTTATATTATTAAGCCTTTTATTATAATTTATATAGATTAAGTCCTACTATTATCTTTTCTATTAAGTCCTTTTTGATAGAAATAATAAATATGCCTATTAGGAGGGTCTCAATAGTGCAAACGTGAAAATATAAGAGTTTAAAAATGTATTTAGCATTTTACCATTATATTTTCACTTTTTTTTTAAACTATATTTATATCTTTACATTATCTTAGTTTAGACCATGCAAACATATATTTAATAATAATGAGATTAAAATAGATTTAATTGATATAAATCTATTAAATATAGTTTAAAAGTTATTGAAGTTGTATTATGTAAAAAATAATAACATTATATAATAAATAAAAATTAAAATTTTATAATCACATAATTAATTTTATTTATTTTCTAGATTTTAGTATTTTAATTATAAAAATTTAATGTAATTTTTCATTTTTAAATTATTGTTTATGAATTCTTGTTAATTTCACTTTTTTAAATCATCAAAGTCATTAATATAATAAAAAAAAATAAAGTTTGAGGATTTCATAGATATAAATGAGAGTACAAGGGCTTAATAGTATAATCTCATAAAGTTTACGATCTCAAAATGAGTTTTTACTTATTTTAGATTAAAATATTTTTTTTGTTCACCAACTTTTCGTAGAGCTTATAATTCATGCTCTTAATTTTTGTCAAAATTGAAGAAAATAATAATAAAAAGCCTCAATATAAAAAAATTATAGTAGAAAAACTTAATAATATGAATATAAAAAAAATTAAGAGTTTAAGGATGCATTTAGCCCAAATTTGGGATGCTAGAAATTGAATGATATATATATCAAATAGACATTTAAATTATTGTTATCACTAATTTAAAGTATTCAAGTAAGAAAATTGTAGCAATTAAAATTAAAATTTAATAATTAAAAGATTATACTAATTAAAGATTGGTTGATAACACAACGACTCATTTATTATTATTATTATTATTTTTCAATATTAGAGTTTATGCCTAAATGAGAATTTGCCAAAGCCCAAACCCAATTGACTGTAGGAGAGAGGATTTTTCAAAATATAAAGAAAAGGGTATGGCCGACCCTATAGAATAGAAGTCGACAAGTCCGAAATTTTAAGGAACAGACAAAATCCAACGCAACATCAGCTCCTCGGTGTTTTCACAGACGCACTTTTTGTCTCTCTTTTAGTACTTCGCTCTCCTTTCTTCATTAAACTTTTCCATCAAAGCTAGAAGCCTCAAGCTCAAAATCAAACCATCCCTACCTTGCATGCTTATTCATAACTTACAGGAAGAAATTCCTTTAAAATCCTTCTTCTTCTCCTTCTCCTTCTCTCTCTTCAATTAAAGCTGCTACAATTCAATAACTGCAAGCCGCAAAGCATGAATTGATCCATGCCTTACTTTCCTAAACGTTTCTCTCATTTATTCAAACTGCTTATTTAAACCCTCCATTGTCCTCGTCATGGTACTCTCGCACCATACCACATGGTAACTACTACTACTAACTCTCTCTCCCTCTCTTTCTGCATCTCATGTTACATGTTGTTTCCATATATGCCAATATTCTCGGGAAGGACAATATTGATTGGATTTTTCAAAATTTCTCCTTGTTTAACAATATTTCCGTATTTCTTACATACCCATTTGGTAAAGTTTTGATCTTGTTTCCTTCCTTGTAGTGATTGTGTTCTCTTCGTAACTTTTTGCCTTATATGGGTGATGGCTTTGGTTTTCTTGGACAGATACCCTCTTGGCAGTAACTAAATTTTGATTCTTTGATATCTTTATAAACTTCTATTGGGGAACTCTGTGCTGTTATTAGGACATTGATGCACTGATAGTGTTTTGGATTCTATTCTTTCAAAAAATATAATACGAAAAATTGAGATTAAAATGGCATTGGACGATGGTAAAGAGCCTGGTATTACTATTAGATTGAATCAGAACAGGCCTTTGCCATTGAAACTCCTTCAATTTTTCTTGCTTTTTTTGGTTCTGGGTCTTGGGATTTCAATCATTAGTACGTACATGATTCGATATTTTGGTATCCAAAATGTACCTGCTTCTGTGGCAAGGTCCAATATCGTATTTCCTTGCTTTGAAGCACCAAATGATTTGGACAACTGGATCAGGCCTCCATCAAACCTGTTGCATAAGATGAATGATACGGAGTTGTTTTGGCGTGCTTCATTTGTTCCTCAAATAAAGGAATATCCCTTTAGGAGAGTTCGAAAGATTGCCTTCATGTTCTTGACAAAGGGACCATTGCCACTGGCACCTTTATGGGAGAGGTTTTTCAAGGGGCACGAGGGGCTTTACTCGATCTATCTTCATGCGTTGCCTTCTTATGTTGGCAACTTTACACCGTCTTCAGTGTTCTATAAAAGACAAATCCCCAGTCAGGTACTAGCAACTCTCTCTTCTTAGCATATATATATTGGCATCTATATTTATGTTTTTGGGGGCTTATATGCTATTTTATTTTTAATTTTCTCTGGATTCAGCTAATAGTTTTCAATTTTTTTTTTTTAGTTTGTCGCTAGAAACCTTAGATAGACCCATAATTAGTGATAAATTGTTGCTATGATGAAAAATTACTGTAAACTATTCAATTTTAGAAGAAGTAATCAAATAATCAATGTCAGTATCTGGTGTGGCGCTTTCCAGGATTCTCATAGAATTCTCAATCTTGATTTGTTATTTGTTGTGTGCTTCATGATAGGTTGTATTTTCTATCCGTGACACAGTTTAAAGTTGAATATATTTTTTTTTTTTGTTTTATGGCGAAATTATTCATTTCTGTAGGTCTTCTTGATGGTTGATTGAATTGATGTTCCATATCAGAGACTAGCCTGCTCATTTTGTACCTTTTTCTTCTGTATTTTAATATACTCTTTTTTAGTATAATATCATCATATGCTGATAATTATTCGAACAAAATAAACAGAAAACAGGGCATTGAATCAAAATAAATGTTGCTTTCTACAATCCTGGTCTCAAGAAAAATCAACTTTCCTTTTTATGGTACCTAAAAGATATTAGAGGAATGATATTTCCATTCTGTAAAAACAATTTTTCCTTTAGTTGGTTTGTTTGACTAGAAGTCATAGAATTGTTCATTTCTAGCCTTAATGGCTGGCCATTTAGTTATTCTTGTTATCATTGGTCATTTTGATTGATTTAGTGGGAAAGAAGTGGAGATACAGTAAATATAGCCATTGAGGTAAGCCAATCTTTAGAAAGGCTTCAATGGTCTTGGAAATGATTGTAAGGGATTGGGATTTTTTTTTCCCCCTTTAATGCTAAAGAAGAGTGCTCTGTCTATACAAAAGGCTTCTGTGTGGCTTACTTTATGCATTGGATGACTATTGTAGCTGACCTATTACACAGAAAATATGTGTGAGCTTTTTGACTAGGAGCAGAAAATTTGTGTGAGCTTTTTAACTAGGAGGAATCTTCTATGTTTATTAGTCTGCGTTCTTGTGTTTTTCCATTCTTGTCCATCATCAGATGGATTTTACGAACCCTTAGTCTTTTCGCAAAAAGTTGATTGTAAATTGTAATTATGAGGTTAGCAGAACAATCATGTATATCACAATAGAGTCTTTGATGTATCCTTGAAAGTTTGATATATACTTAAAGTTTAATTTCATACTTAACCGATTTCTGTAACATGTGCAGTACATTGTAATATTCACAGTTAGTTATTTGAAAGAAATGTTATTGTACCATGCATGCATAGTTATTCTAATGCAGTATGAAATCCATTTTCCAAATTTTTGAATCAATTTTCTGCCAGTAGTGTCCTTCATTTATGAACAACATCTGCAACATCCTTGTTTACCATGAAACATTTAGATAAGGATAGTAAAGATGTATTTGTCAAATTTTTTTGCTCCCGCAACCCATAATTATGAGATACAGAGATGATTGTAAATTTTAAAAATGGTTGACTTCATGTTTTGCTATAGGAGTTGAAAAGACATTTTGATTTATTTTGGATTGGAACACCTTGTTTTGTAGCTCTAGTGGATCATTTGTGACGGTGATTCAATAATAGGTGTTTAAGGTTCAGTACATTTCAAACTAATAAATTTGCAACTATTGTGTTCTAAAATAGTTATAGAGCGGCTTTGACCATTTGTTGAATCCCTAAAAAACTATGTGCATTTGATTTTATGACAACTTGGTTTATGGGGAAAGCTTTTACATGATTATGATAATGGAAGAAATAAACATCCAAAATCTTCTAATGTTTTGGCCCCCCAAAATCAGTTTGTCACTGGTGATTCAATCGCTGCTGCTTTTTATTGAGCATGTTTTTGTACACTGTTAGAGTATTTCAGCCTGTAATTCATAGGTTGTCTGCATAGAGAGGAAAATGGGGAACGGGATTTCTGATTTAAGCCATGGAAATGAGAAATGGCAAAATTAAGCTGCTTCATGAATTATGCATATGATAGATTTCTGGCATGGATTAGGATGTGGTTCTGGTGATTCGAATTGACAGTAACCAACTAATTAATGTCACGGAACTATGCTCATTGAGTGTATCTGATTTCTTCTCTGGCTCTTTTCACTGTGTTGTTCTTTCCTTTGTTCCGTCTGTAAGGAGAAACTTCCTGAGCACTATGGATCTACCTGAACCCCCATTCTCCCTAACTACTTGAGCTGCCCGCAGGTCTATTGCTACTTGATCAGTGCTTGAATGTGTGTATAAACTTGTGGTGCACACACTGAACAAAACAGGAATACTAGGCTATGTGAATTTTCTCTCTTCTGTGGTAAAAGTACAAATGTTTCTTTTTTTTCCTTTTTTTGGTAAATTATGAAATAGTTCTTTTAATTCTGATAGACGAGGAAATGAAGCTGGGTTAGCTCACAGAAATTTTAGCCATTCTCTTCAGGGCTTTCTGCAAAAAGTGCTTGATTTTGTGTTTATAGCACGGAATTTATGAGATATGGTGAATGGTGATATAATTGCTTAGCTGGAACTCCATTTTCTCAACAGCTGCTTTTACCCACACTTATTTGAAATTATTACCATTCCAGTGTTGATTCTGTGCAGGTGGTAGAGTGGGGAAGGATGAGTATGTGCGATGCTGAAAGGAGACTC
This sequence comes from Omphalea diandra, assembly GCA_949677035.1. Classification (NCBI taxonomy): domain Eukaryota; kingdom Viridiplantae; phylum Streptophyta; class Magnoliopsida; order Malpighiales; family Euphorbiaceae; genus Omphalea; species Omphalea diandra. The sequence goes on along the minus strand of CATIWR010066883.1, from coordinate 39,808 downwards.
CTAGCAAATGCACTGCTTGATATTTCCAATGAATGGTTCATTCTACTGTCTGAGTCATGCATTCCTCTCCACAATTTTAGCATTATATATCACTATATATCAAGATCCTGGTATAGTTTTATTGGTTCATTTGATGATCCTGGTCCATATGGTAGAGGGCGTTATAATTGGAACATGCAGCCTGAGGTCACAATAGAACAGTGGCGTAAAGGCTCTCAGTGGTTTGAAGTGAATCGAAGACTTGCAATTAACATAGTTGAGGATATCACTTACTATCCGAAGTTCAGAGACTTTTGTCAGCCTTCATGTTATGTGGATGAGCACTACTTCCCTACAATGCTGAGCATCAAGGTTCCACATCTCTTGGCGAATAGGACACTTACCTGGACAGATTGGTCAAGGGGAGGTGCGCACCCAGCTACATTTGGGAAGGATGATATCACAGAGGAATTCTTCAAGAGGACATTTGATGGACAGTCTTGCACCTACAACAACCAGCCAACAACTGTATGCGTTCTTTTTGCAAGAAAGTTTGCTCCAAGTGCTTTAGATCCTCTATTAGTCTTAGCATCTACAGTTTTTGGGTTCTAACATAGGCATGGGTTTTGTAGATGCATATTTGGGCTTCTGAGAGTCACATAAGGAGTATGTTATATCTGGGTGATATATTTCTAGTGAGTTGATTGGTTATTTAAAACGTTGATGTGAAAGCATTTTAGATGTATAGTTATCTAAATTGCTCTTTCCAAACAATTTTTTTCTAATAAAATCATATACTTTTCACATATTGGCTCTAAATTAAATATGCTTTGTCACATTATTGATGAATATCCACCTAATCTGTAATGAGAATTTTCACACTCAAACTGAGAGGTCATGCTTCTTGTTTGGTCATCAACATTGTTGAAGTTCGGATGCGTGTCGAAATACTTCGACCTCCTCAAAGTTTATGACTTGGAAAAAGTTTTTTTTTTTTTTTGTTAAAAAAAAAAAGCTACTAGTTTTTGAGACCTAAGAGTTTTCCTTGAATAAAAACCTCAAATGAATAGAAGCCCTTAACAATAAGTTATATGACCAATTTGGACATAACTTTTAGGAAAGATAAGAAGAAGCTGTAAGCTGTCAATCACATTATCGCATTTAGTTGTATGGATTGAAAAGAACAAGATCAAATCAAGTTTAGTGACAAGATTTTTAAAAAAATAAAAATAAAAATGATTATAAAATCGTTTGCCTACTTTCTATATTTGTAAAAATAATGTATTTAATATTATGATTTTTTATTTAATTATATAGAAAATATGTATTTTAAATTATATTATTTCTCTAATTTTAATCAATAATTTAATTGATTTTGATTTATTTGAGTTATTTATTACACAGATAATTTAATAATAACATTTATAATAAATAAATGAATAATAACATTATTCGAATAAATAATTAGATAATAAAAAATATTAGAATAAAATAATATTATTTGTTTTATTACTGCTCAGCTAGATATAGTGTATACTGAACTATACATGACACATTTTATTATTGTAAAACATGATAATAATGAATGGTTCAAAAAAAAAAAAAAGATATTGAAAAGAAAGGTATTGTAAAGGATGATAATAATGAATGGTTCAGAAAAAAAAATTATAGTTTCAACAAAAGACATTTTTAGAAATAAAGCAAATATCAGTACGAACAAAAAAGTGAGGATGCAACTGAACAATATTTGAAGGTGGTCCTGCAACTAAGGTTCAGGTTTAGGTAAGCTGTTAAGCATGCAAGTGCCTTGTCTAGTTCTTTACCAAACCACCAAATGGTCATTATCTGTGAAAGCAAATTCTTCATCTATGCTGCACTCAGCACTGTTCGGGGATTGTTGTTAAAGAGAATAACCAAAGTCACAATTCATGATGTTGATTAGCACTTTTTCCTCATCCCTTTCAAATGATTCTTAATATAGGATTTGATACCATTAATCTTGTTCTCTCTCCATTTGGGTGGGGAGGTGTGGTGGGGTAGTGGCTTCAGATAAGCTGCTGATATTCAGGTGGGATATTGGAAAATGAATGCATTTTGGCTAGCTGCTTTTTGGACCAAAAAGATTAACAATTATCACCTACCTAATGATTTCCATCTGGAATTATTACAAAAACTCTCCTAAGAGAATAATCACGCAAGAACAAATGTGAACTGCAAATGGTTCAAAATGCTCTTCCATAATCAAAGGGAGAATTCAGTATTCTGAATTCTGATATTAATCCGCCAGTTGCAAGCACTTGTTAACATACATACATATTCAACTTGAATAGGCCATAATCAACTAGAGTAAGTCACATATACATAGGGAGCAGAAGCAAAAGCAGAATATTGACCAGAAAAATTTTAAGGCTTTTCAAGTCAGCAAGAAGTTTCGATCTATGGTGGTGTTAATCTAGAAGCACCTCACAGTTTGTCATGATGTTCTTCCTCTGGCAAAGGAACTTCTGGTTGGAATTCAACAAGGTACCTAGCAGCCAATGATGCATAAATTGCAGCGCCATAGGGGAGGACGTCTTCATTGATTTCGAAGAAGGGTGAATGCTCAGATTGAAGCTGTTTACGTGTCTCATTCTGCATTCCAATAAAGAAGATGTATCTAGGAATAACCTCTTGATAAAAGGCAAAATCCTCAGATCCCATTGATGGTTGCAAGTCTTTAACTTTATGAATGCCAAGCATATCTAGAGCAACAACTCTGAGGTATGGGTGCAACTGTTTATCATTTATGGTAGGAGGGTCATTGTCAAGGAAATCAATACTTGCTTTACACCTCTGTACAGAAGCTTGCACTGTGATTACCTGTTATTTAACACAGAACACATTTAGTGCAGGTATAGGGAAATGAAAATCGCCAAATAAGAAGAAACTATAAAATAATCGCAGGTAGCAGAGAAGAGGCATTTCATGTTATTGTAATTCACAACACAATGGCAATGCCTCCTCAATGTGCTGTCTGAGCTGCGAAAAGTTTTCTTTTGAAAAGGCTCGGAAGGCGCCACCAATTGTAACAGAATCTGAAATGACATTGAATGCAGAACCTCCCAGGAATTTTGCAACTGTCACCATCTCCAAGTCAGTTTAAGTAGCAGCAGTAGCAACAACAATAGGTATAAGTAGAAATAGCAAATTCCATCCATTTGTAAGCAAAATTTCTCCTATCTACTGATAACAATTTAATCAAGTATTATTTATCTTCAATGGATTGAATTGTATGTGCACATGTTAAAATTTTAGTTCAAAAGAGCCTAAAGAAGTCGAGAAGATTGGAGAAAAAAAGTATATATCCCCATTTTGTAAGCAGATTGTCCATTTTCAATCGGTAGATGAGAAAAGGAGACTGATGTCCTACCAGAACTGAAATGTTCTCAGCATTCCTTTAATTTTCCTCTTGAAGAATCCAAAATTACATCTTCAAAATCGCAGCTGTACATGCATATGCAGGAACAAGTAATGCAGTTATATTATCACCTTGTGCAGCCTTACTTTCCTCTACAATGGCAGTGGCAGACATGACAAAACTGTTGCTTTCTCAAATCAATCCACTACCAAACTATTAACAGTACTAGTGATGATACAAGGCTACAAACCCAGGTACTTTCCACTTCTGTAGAGAGGACTTTTCAAATGGGTGGGATCCTGGATGTGCCAAAGTTTGTAAGACCAGAGGCCCGGATATCGATCGTTACCAGAAGAACTGATCCTAAGCAAGTACAACTAAATTAATTAAGCCTCAAGTGAAGTGGATAAGCCATAGTTACCCAATATTCTCCTCCCCATCAGTTACCAAGATCTGGCATTCAAGTACCAGATCGTGGTATTTTTGCACTCAAGATTGTTTTGGTACCTGATATGGATCTCTAAAATTGGAGTACCAATGAAATAATAATAATTTAAATACAATAATTCATTTAACTACAAAAATTAAAGACTAAAAAAGCCAATTAAAAATAATAATTCATTTAACTATAAACATTAAGGACTAAAAAAGAGGCAATAAAAATAAATGTCATTTCCTATTTCTAAGTACTAATAATTACTAAAACCATTTCTCTTTTTATGATAATAAGAAACTGTGCCTTTTCCTTTGCCAACATTAACCCAAGGAAGAAAAAAATGAAGAACTCAAATTGTATCTAAGTGACAATTATATTTTATTCTATTTCTACGATTACTAGTTATGAACTTTTCGCAGTTTTCCAACTATGTTTTGTTCTATTTATATATGCTAGAACAATATCAAATTTTAATTCTAAGCTATGCATGATTTTTTTTTAATATAGGCTTGATTTGTAAGATATATATGTGTGTGTGTGTGTGTGTGTGATGTTAACATATGACAAAGTCTAAATAAAGAAAAACTCACTAATTTTTACTAAGCAACTCAAAAATTTAATTTTGAAGCGTCATGTTCTAGAAGAGCAAACCAACTAAGCTTACCCCTAGAGTACTGTATATGTAGACAATGCAGTACCAAGTACCCATACTCATACCACAACCTACTGCACACCACATTCCAGATAACTATAGGATAGGCTACAGAAACATAGAGATTGCTTTGATGCTTGATAGAATTATATGTGAAACATACTTAAAATGATGGCTGAAGAATTTGTCAATTGCAAGGAGAACGTAAGAAACACAAAAGAAGCAAGACAATGAGAACAAATGGAAGGAAGGTACCCGTGCGTCCAGTGGATCCGCTTCCCTTGAATCAAGATGTTGTAAGCTAACAATCACATTAGAAGCTGCTAATATTGGATCTATTGAGTGCTGAGGAATGGCAGCATGAACTCCTTTCTGATGTATTACTGCTTCAAAGAGGCCATTAGAGCACCAGATCTGGAGGCCACTTAACCTATTGGTAGACTGGAATGGACATGCAACCCAAAGATAGCATTGATATTCTCTAATGCTCCTGCATCTATCATTCTCTTTGCACCGCCACCTCCTTCCTCAGCTGGGTGGAAAACAAAAACAATTGTACCCTAATAAATCATTAAGGTTTAAAAAGCATTAAGTGTTCTATAAAGGATAGAATACAAAGAAAAAGAAGAATTTTTTGTAAATTCCAAACATTCTCTATCTCCCAACAACAACCCCCCCCCCCCCCCCTCTCTCTTCTCCTCTTCTTTTATCATGCTTAAGATGAGTGGGACAGGGTTTTAATACAAACAGGAGACTGTCTCAGCCTACTAGTTTCCAAATCTAACTTCAGATTGTGAATATTATCTAATAGGTGTCAAACAATATTAAGTTTGCAATAGAGAACTCAATGTCATGCATTACCTAAAAAGAGTAACAGAAGATTTCATTCGCTTCATTAGGGTATTGTAAGAAGAACTGGACATCCATTGCAGATCTACTTCTTTACACACAATCCTATATTTCAACAGGACATCAATTTATTAGTTTATGGCGTCTTGCTTATATCATCTAAAGTTTAAGATAAGTAAAAACATGATAGCCCAACAAGCAACTCCCTCTCATTATCTAGAAGAGTGATGAAGATTGCTTCTGCTATGTCCAGTTTTTAGTTGCTTAAACAAAATGTCTTTACATTCAAAATACTTTTGCTTGAGCAATAGTCACAGTTACAACAATGTTTGACATTGTCAAAAGGATACAAAAACAACAGATAAGAATACTAAATTTAAATCTCACGCCAAGATATACAGTCAGGAGAAAATTCTTCTAGTTTCACAGTACAACTCTGGATATGCTTACTTTTGTGCATATCAAAACAATGATAAAATGCTTGAGGCTTTTGTGCATACCAAAACAATGATTAAATGCTTGAGGCTTGAGCAGATAGGACTAGATAATTCTATACTGTAAAGTTTGGTCACAATGATGGGATTGAACATAGTAGGACAGATACAAGGGATTAGAAACTAACAAGCCAAACAAAACTTTAACCCTTCCTGAGGCACTTGGAGGATCTTTGCAGCACCAAGAAGCATAGAGACATGAGAATCATGCCCACATGCATTCATCTTCCCAGGAACTTGCTCTTATTCTTCCACTCCACTATTTCCTGTCAAATTCGAAGACCCATCAGTTAAAGAATATGGCCAATTGAATCCAAACTACAATTGTAATATTCGACAGCAATAAATTCTCACAAGGGAACACTAATTATGAATTGAGGTGTTGAACAAAAAAACACCGAATAGGAACATATAATTAGAAATAAACCTAACCTGATATCTATCCAATGACAATAAAACTACTTCATAAACCAAACCTGCATAGGAAGAGCATCCATGTCTGCCCTTATAGCAACAAAAGGAGGTTTACCAGTACCAATGAACCCAACAACTCCAGTAACTGCAACTGGGTACTTATAATTCACACCAATTTTATCCAATTCAGCTCTAATAAGCTTACTAGTCTCAAATTCCTCATAACCCAGTTCAGGGTTCTCATGTATCTTCCTCCTTATACCCACCATGCAATTCACAAGCTCCTCTTTCTTGGCATAATTCAGAAACCTTGTTGACATATCCGATGACGACTCTTTTAAGCTCAAAGTTGGGCTGAACAAATGCAAGAAGAACTAAAGAAATTCATCATGATCTCAGAAAAGAAGTATAATGCAAATAAAGATCAAAACTTATAGGAAGGTGAATTGGACTTAGGTTTGTGGCAAGGATAGATGATATGGAACCAGGTGCTGTAGTTATAACTAATGGCTGCTGTAATAAGTAGTGGATGGTGCGAATGTTGTGAGTGTTTGTTTCTAAAGTAGTCTCCAGGTCTCCAGAATAACAAGTGAACAATTGCAGCAGACCATTTTGCTTACGAAACGGAGTGGCAGGGACCCGCTGCTAGTGGCTGTTCAATGACCGTATATGTCGCAATTCAGAAACTCCTATCACTAGCCCATGTTACCCTTTTTTTTTTTTCACGTGCTTTTTTTTTGGCTATTTTTTGACAATTTTCTTTTTTGTTTTGCATGGAGGAGAAGGCTTTTTTTGTTGGATGAATAGAAAATTCTTGAAGGGAAAGGACGTAGTAGGATTTGATTCTGATATTCATGGAACAGTTGCAAGCACTTGTCAAAAATATATATATTCGACTCAAATACAAAACATTCAACTTGAAAAAGTCATATATACATCAGAAGCAGAATCAGAATGTTGACCAGAAAAATTTTGAGGCCTTCAAGTCAACAAATGGTGTCAGCTAGAGGCACCTCACAGCTCGTCATGATGTTTTACCTCTGGCAAAGGAACTTCGGGTTGCAATTCAAGAAGATACCTAGCAGCCAACGATGCATGAAGTGCAGCACCATAGGGAAGGACATCTTCATTGATTTCAAAGAGGGGTGAATGTGGAGATTGAAGTTGTTTTTGTGTCTCATTCTGCATCCCAATAAAGAAGAAGTATCCAGGCATCGCCTCTTGATAAAATGCAAAATCCTCAGAACCCATCAATGGTTGCATGTCTTTAACTTTATCAATACCAAGCATATCTCCAGCAACAATTCTGAAGTATTCGTGCAGCTGTTTATCATTAATGGTAGGAGGGAAAATGGGTTTCTCATTGTGAAGAAAATCAACAATTGCTTTGCACCTCTGTACGGAAGCTTGTCCTGTGATGACCTGTCATTGAAAATGGAATATATTTGGTAACTGTAGAAAAGAAAATTAAATGCCGAACATGATCACTTTGATGAGGAGAGAAATGTAAATCTGACCATAAGTAGCAGAGGGTGGACAATTTAAGTTGGGATGACTGGTATAAAGCTCAAAATTCAATTATATTTTTCCAACCATAGTTATTGTAATTCGCAACTGTAATACCTCCTCAATACGCTGTCTAAGTTGCAAAAAGCTTTCTTTTGAAAAGGCTCGGAAGGTGCCACCAATTGTAACAGAATCTGGAATAACATTGAATGCACCACCTCCTTGGAATTTTGCAACTGTCACCACCTGCAAGTCATAATTCAATTTGAATAGCAGTAGCAACAATAATACGAATAAATAGAGACAACAAACTACATCAGTTTGACAATCCAAGAAATTTCCCTATTCTTCTGCTAAGAATCTAGTCGCTTTCGGTTAATAGAATCGTGGGTGCTCTTCTTAAAAATATAAATTAAAACAGTCTTGAGAAGTCAAGAAGGTTGGAGGATAATAAGTATATATCCCCATTTCATTGGCAGATTACCGCTTCTCCATCAGTTGAAATGTGGATATTTTTCCTTCAATTTCCTCATGAAGCATCCAAAATAACATGAAGATACAACCTTCCATGTACACACATAACAAGTAATGTAGTTGTATTTTCACAGCTTGTAGACATACTTTCCTCTACAATTGGAGAGGTGGACAAAATGACTTTCTCAAACCAATCCACTAACCAAACTATTAATATAACGCCATATATCAAAGGTAATTTTCATTGCTTCAACTCACTTTTGAAATGGGGTGGACCTAGAACATGCCAAATTTTATAAGAGCTAAGGGGCCTGAATTTATTATTTCTATAACTAATCCCAGTTAAGCACCACTAAGTGCAGAGTCAAGCCTCAAGTGAAGTGGACAAACTACAGAAGCACAGAGAAATCTTTGATACTTTCCAGAAATATGTGCAATCAAATAGTAAAACTTAAAATGACAGTTGAAGAATTTTTCAATTGCATAGAGAAAGAAAGTATAACACCTAAGAATAAAACAATTGCTACCTGTGAGTCCAGTGGATCAGCTTCCCTCGAAATAAGATGCTGTAAGCTAACAACCACATTAGAAGCCGCCAATATTGGGTCTATTGAGTGCTGAGGAATGGCAGCATGCCCTCCTTTTCCACTTATTACTGCTTCAAAGAAGCCACTTCCAGCCAGTAGAGGACCAGGTCTAGAGGCCACTTGACCTATGGGAAACCTGGAATCAACATGCAACCCAAATATAGCATTGACATTCTCCAATGCTCCCGCATCTATCATTTTCTTTGCCCCTCCACCTCCTTCCTCAGCTGGTTGGAAAACAAGAACAACTGTACCCTAACAAAAGATTAAAAGTCAAATAGCATTATGCATTCTATAAATGGCAGGACACTATAAATACAAATAACAACAACAGACTGTCTTAACCTAGTAGTTTCAGAATCTAACTTCAATTAGTTGGTATCAATCAATCAGATTTACGAATAAATATGTAACAGGTGCCAAACAATAACAAGTTTGTAAAAGAGAAAATTCATTGCATTACCTGCACTTTTCAGTCAGTTCATTAGGATTTTCAATTAGAGTAAGGCATTGATCTCCTTCTCTATCCATGACCTGATATTTCTTTTTTTGTATAGTTTATGGCTTGCTTATTATATGAAGGTTAATATAAGGTAAAATCACGATAGCTGAACAAGCACCTCCCTCTCATTATTGACAAAACTTTGGTGAATTTTTGCTTTTGTTGCATCCAGCTTTTAATTATTTACAGCCCAACTCATAGTTATTGCTTCAGCAAAACATTAGTTATCGTTACATTTATAATAATTTTGCTTGAGGATTCCCCACCATTACAACCATGTTTTGATATTGTCAAAAGGATCTCCAACCAAAAACAACAGCAAGAAATACAAAAACCTAAATCTCATGCCATTGCATACAGTCAAGACAAGGTTCTTCCTGTACTATAGTACATAAGCAAAATAATAAAGAAGTGCTTGAGCAGATAGGTCTGAATAATGTCTTCTGTACGTTTTGGTCACAATGATGGTATCCTATCATATTAAAAAAGCTAAAAGATAATAATTTATTTGTAAGGGATCAGAAACAGACAAGAAGAACAAACCTTTAACGCTTCCTGGTGCTCTTTCAAGATCTTAGCAGCACCAAGAAGCATAGAGACATGAGCATCATGCCCACAAGCATGCATCTTCCCAGGAACTTTACTCTTGTGTTCCCACTCCACCATTTCCTGTCAAATGCAAAAAAACCCATCAATCAAATTAAGAACATATACCAAATACAGACTAGCCAACTAAATCCAATCTAAACTAGTAATACTTGCAGCAAAAAAATTCCGAATGTAGAAAACTGCTTAAAAATTAAGGTATAGCAGAAAGAGAAACATAAAATTGGAAATCACGCTAATCTGACCTCAATCCAATGACAATAACTTCCAATTAAAAAATTCTACAAAAAAAAAAACCTGCATAGGAAGAGCATCCATGTCCGCCCGTATGGCAACAAAAGGAGGTTTACCAGTACCAATGAACCCAACAACCCCAGTAACTGAAAATGGGTATTTGTATTCAACACCGATTTTATCCAATTCAGCTCTAATAAGCTTACTAGTCTCAAATTCCTCATAACCCAGTTCAGGTTTTTCATGTATCTTCCTCCTTATACGAACCATCCAACTAAAAATCTCCTCTTTCTTGGCATAGTTGAGGAACCTTGTTGAGATATCAGATGACAGGCCATTTAAGCACAAAGCTGGAGTCAACAAATGCAATAAGAAAACTAAAGAAGCCCAATTAAAGGAACGCATCATAGCCTCAAAAAGAAATGATACTGTAAACAAACATAAAAACTCCTAATTTTTTTTTGTTGCAGTAGTACTGAGGAATGGGTTGTGAGACTGTGGTGAGTGTTTGTGTCTAAGGGGATCTCTACTTGGCCACGACACAAGAACAATTTAGAAATAGATGAAGGCAATTATTATACTTCGAAACGGAGTGGCGGGCGGAGGCGGCTGATGCTAGAGGCAGTTCTTTCACCGTAGACGTCGCAATCACAAACTTTGCACCACTAGGCCATGTGCCTATTATGTCACGTGCTTTATATTGTTTCTTTTTTTTTTGTTAGATTTACGGACAAATTTACCCCTTAAATTTTTTGAAAAAAGGTCCAATTAAGGATAATTAACTTTTTTTTACTTAATTAATCCCAACCTTTAATTTTAAGGCTATTTGAAGAAGCATTTCGTCAAGACAAACATGTGGTATTCACAAGTTCACAAGAAGAATAAAAAAAAATTAATCTACTTATTTTTATTTATAAAAATGTCTTACATAATTAAAAATTAAAAAAAATAAAAAATAGTATTGAAAAATTGGATTTTGAACAAATTCATCATAATCTATCAAAATTCATCAACACTTTCTTAAAGTCAATACCAATCAAATCCATTTATCAGTGTTGAAATATTATATCACAATTAACCTATCTTTATTGACTGCTTTTGAGATAATATGTACTTTTGTCGACACCTCACTCTCCTTGACAAACTAAAATTTTATCACTTCAATCACCTAAAATTTAAAAAAAAAAAAAAAAAAAATCAATCATCAATTCAATCACCTAAAATTAGACCCAAAAAAAAAAAACTCATCTTCATTCAATTTGATTTTCGTTACTCCACCTTCAAAGCTTTTACTACCAGAATAAAATACCAAATACAAAATCATACCTTAGCATTATCATTGGTTCTTGTATAAAGTGGGCAGATTAAAGTCTAGATGTTGATCCTTGATTACAAAAAAAAATAATAATAATATATCTAGAAAAAATTTTCTAGACATACTTCAAAAATCCATTGATAAATTTAATTTACTAACAAAAAGTGATGATTTAATTTTGTAACTATTCAACTAGTCAATAAACTAAATTGACTATTTTTTTAGTAATTTTATTTATGAAAAATTTCCTAGAGAAATCTAAAATTTCATCATTAATTCAAGTAAATACCAATTTATTATTTTTTGTCAACAAATTTTAACAATAGAAATTTTTATTGGTAAATTCATAGATAAAAACTTTTACAACTAGATTTTATATCAACAGCTTTATAGATAAACATTCAATAATGACATTTTTTGTGGCCAAATAGTTTTAACTTTATTACATTCAATAATAACATGATTTTCTGAGTTTCATTTATCTTTAATTTTTATTCTATCAATGATTTAGTCTTATTTTTATTGGTGATCGATTGGTTTTTTAATATAATTTAAATTAATTAAAATAAAAATACTTAAGTAATCCGTTAATATTTATCTGCAAAAGGATTTCTATAAAAAAAAAAAAAATCATTAGTGATTAGCTACTTTCTTATAGTGTTTGAAATCTGTCACTCTATGTTTCCTTCCCATTTTCGTTGATCTTCTTCTACCTTAGTTTAGCACTTGGGATATGAGCTTTGATTTGATAACTGATAATGATACTTTGATTTGGTTGAGCACCTATGGATTTAATAAAGAAGTGGGTAAATGATTTGTCAAGCTATATACATCTCCACCGAGGTCACTAATATCTATGTCAATCGCATTAATAAAAATATAATCAATAATCATTATCTTTGGTTCTATTATCTCTTCAACTTTAACCACCCAAATCATCAAACCCATTTAAATTCTCAAACTCCTAATTCATCCTAATCAACAACCATCTCTTCAATTCCTAAACTCTTATTATCAATAATCATTATTTTTTGTTCTATTCTCACTTCAACTTTAACCGCTCCTAACTCATCAAACCCAACTAAATTCTCGAACTCCTAAGTTATTCCAATCAACCACCATCTCTTCAAATCCCAAATCTGAAATGATCAGATAAGTAAAAGTAAAATTTATTAATCAAAATAAAGATAAGTTGGAATTTTATGGGAGGTAATGGGAGGCAAAACCTAGATTTTATCGTAGTGTTGGTGGTGGGCTTTGGAGTTTGGTTTGGGTGGATAGATTGGCAAGGAGAAGGCTTGATTGATATGAGAGGTCATAGATTGCATAATTTTAGTTTTCTATTTTTGCTTTACTCCTTTTTTAGTTTTTCATTGTTTTTTTTTTTTTTCTCATTCATGTGCTATGTTATTGTTTGTATAGCACATTCTATTTTTAGCTAAAAATTATGTTAAAATTATAGGTCGGGACTAATTAATTCAAAAGCTTAATTTTTTACTTAATTGAAATTTAATATTTTTTTTGGGTAAGGGGGAAATAAAAAATTTTGATTTGAATTTAGAAATTTACTTTCCTTTTTATTTTTACAGGATAAAAGGGTTTAAATTAAAAAATAATAGAGCAGATCTATATTGATTAGAGTCTATTTTGATGATTTATATTTCAATTTAGTTGTTAATGACTAAGACAAACATATGATAATGACATCTCATAGTGTTTGATTCATTACAAAATAGGAATGAGTACAAATCTTAGATACATTAAATTAAATTAAAAATAATAAAATATATTCAAATTAAAATTGAATCAAATCAAATAAATATTATATTCAATTATGATTTCAAATAATTTCTATTATTTGAATGGATATATGAATTAAATTAAATCAAATTAAAACTTTACTAAATCAAACTAATTTGACTAATCAAATTATATATATATATATATATATATATATATATATATATATATATATATATATTCTGAAAATATTATATATAAATCATATATGTTTACATATATTATAATTAAATTTACATTATATATAAATTATATTAGCTATATATATATATATTTAAATAAATCATATATATTAATTATAAAATTTGAATTAAAATGGATTTGATTTGAGTTGCTTTTCTTTGATTTTTTTAATAATTAAGTAACTGAATAATTAAATTAAATTGAAATTTGAATCGAGTCATACTAAAGTTTAAAGTATTTAAAACGAAATTGAATTAAAGTTTATAGCTACCAAACTAAAATTAAATCAAAATCCAACCCCATCACCTCTAGTCCAAAGTAGAAGCTGCGGTAATTATCAGCAAACTTAATTGAAAATGATGAACTTATTGTCCACCAAGCTATGCGACTTCAGTGATGGTAATTATTAATTAAATCATAAGCAATTGATCAAGACAATGAAAGTGGAGACATAAAATAATAGCTCTCATTGCTCGTCGTTACTAAAATTATTTTATTAATTACAAGGAATATAATTGCCAAGCAAAATTACGCCTATCAACCCTAAAGTCAACAAAGACAAGTCATAAATGCGTCAAATTTCTTTTAAATTTTATTTAACTAGATATATAATTTGAACTTTGATCTTTATTAAAAAGAGAAATACACTTCACCAATTAAAACTATATTTTAATAACTAGATTGCATTTATATGTGGATAATAAGTTAAGATGATCAATAAATGATGTTTTAGCTTAATGGTAAAGTGAAATTATATAGAAGTGGACATTAAATTCAAATTTTATTAATATAATCTTCCATTTCAATGTTAAAAAAAAAAAATTTAAGATGGTCAATAAATTTATTGATCATTATATAAGAGTTTTTAGTGCATATGCCAAATGATAAAAAGAGATGATTCTTTTTCTTTTTCAAATTTCTTACTTATTGATCTAGACATTTATTAAATAAAAACTAAAAAAAGAGAGAAATTTACACTTCTGTGCGCGCTATATATATGACACACACATATGACTTTTTGAAAGTAAATAAACATGGCTTAAATGCATGTTTCAAATAAAAAAGTTAGAAAAAAATATACAATACATTATCAATTAAGCTTCAATACAAAAGTATGTGTTGATTATACAAATTAACACGTTTTTATAAAATTATTATAGTTTTGTGAAGGAGTGTATCATATCACTAACCTCTATGTGTGTGTATTTGTGTTATAATATATATATATATATATATATATATATATATATATATATATATATATATATATGAGCGTGTAGTGTCTCTCATTCATGGAAATCGAAGAGTGAATTGGTCATTAGAAATTCCACATTGATTGTGAAAAACGTATGTATAAATTATTTAGATTAATACGCTTTTACAAAACTGTCATAAATTTTTGAAAGAGTATGTCATGTTCTTAATTTGTATGTTTGTGTTATATTAATTTAAAAAAAAGCTTCAATATAAATATAAGTATATTTTCATTAAATGAATAATTAAATAATTGAATATTTACTTTATAAAAATCATTATGACTATCATTTCTTCTAGTAATTTAATTCAATTAAAGTTAAAAGTTTATATAATGCTCCAACAAAACCTTGACCAGAAAAGTAAAGAGTTTTTAAAATCAATACAGATATCCTGGATCCGTATCTAGGATACATTATGGGTCCAAGATTAATACTCACTGTTTTACTTAAAAACCCTAAACCTATCACATGTGTATCTTCTTCCAAAAATACGTCGATCTTTATAGCATAATCTCCTCACAACTCATGCCTACATATGAATTTATTAACGATATTATTTATTCACCTTCATCCAGAGTCTGAGCTTTTATTTTATTTTTTTTTTCAAAGTTTCCTTTTCAGTTGCGTTTTTTTTAGAAGATCAACACAAAATCATTGAATTTTTGTTCGACATCTTTTCTATAATGGAAAGATTAGCCATTAGTGTTCGTCATCGATTTTCTTAAAATATCTACTTATATAAGTTTTTATTCTAATTTTTTTTATATAATTTGTGATTTTTGCTATTATTAGTGAATTTTTTGTTTGCGTTTTGTTTTTTACATTAGAAGATTTTATTTTTTATTCATTTTTAGTAAGAAAGTATTATGGTAGTGATAGAAGTATTAATGGATAAGAATATGAAAAACAATGATTTGTAGATGATCTGAATTCTTGAAGTTAAGAATCTCAGCTCTTTTGTTTATATATGTATTATATTATTAATGTACCTTGTTATTATGAATGTACTATAGTTTGTTTGCAATGTACCTCCTTATTATTATCAATGTATTTGATTGATTTACAGGTTTTGTAGGCATTACAACAAATTAACTAAATTATCTTATTCAGTTAAAAAAAAGGTGTTGATTACAGGTTTTGTAGGCATTACAACAAATTACTAAATTATCTTATTCAATTAAAAAAAAAGGTGTTGATGTGGTTAATGGTATGAGATTACTAAAAAGACAATCTGATTGCTCATCCTTTGTTGGTTTTACTTATAGGGATGTTTGCAATCATTTAACGTTGGATAATTTGAGAAAGTTGAGTGAGAGTAATTCTAATACGTTAATTGAAATTTTCATGAGAAGTTAGTCAAGAGAAAAGGATTTTTTTTTTCTTTGATTTTGAGGTTGATATAAAGTGGAATTCAAACATGTAGTGTTTATTAATTTTTTACTTCAAATTTTCATTTAAAATCTTATTATTTCTTTCTATTCATATACATTCATAAATGAAGATATGTACAAAATATGCATATACATTAATATTAAAACACAAGTATATTAGTACTGAAAAAGCAGATACAATAATATTTAACTATATGTATATTGCAATTAGAATGAAATTTCAATGGATCTACAATGTACTTACAATTCAAAATAAAGGTACCAACCTTTAAAAAATAAACATAAAAACATGTTGAACAAAAATTTCATGTTTTCGTAATGTAAAACAAAAGATTGCAACTATTCCATGATTTTGTAAACAAAAGATCTCAAATAAAAAGTTTAATAAAAAATCATAGCGAAAAAAAAAAAATGAAAACAATAATTAGATAAAATTGTAAAAAAATTACAACCGAAAATAAAATTATGAGAACAAAAATATCACAGCTGAAAACTTGAAGTTGGAAAATGAAACTTTCACAACTAAAAAATTGTAATAACAAAACTTTAAAATCATAGATTTTGCTGAATTTCAACAATTTTGAAATAAAAATCATATACGCGTGACTAAACAAAACCAAATCAAAACGCGTATTAATACACAGACCAGTTTATATCCTGGACACTAGTCCTAGATATAAATTGCGTTTGTATTAGGATTAGAAAAGCCGAATCCAAAGGTCCAAAATATAATGGCTTTTAATAATTACATACAAATATACAATTTCGCTTGGCCCGTTAACAATGAACCGCTTGTCCGCCTATACTACAAGTCTCTCTATATTTCTCTGGGTGCTTCCCCACCTTCTCTATGTAACCGTTTCTGATCATCCTCTTCTTTTTCTGATTCAGTGCTGTACATGTTCGTATATTAGTCTTTATGTTAATTGTTGCGCCATTAGACGTTATTTTATTGGTTTCTTTTTGGTTAACTATAATCTATTATTGTACGTTTATTTTTGAAGAAATTGAGTCTGCAATCTCAGATATTTTTTTTTTTTATTGTTTTGAAACAATTAGGGCGTGAAGTCAATGGGGTTTTCTTTTTTTTTTTTTTCATTTTTTATAATTTAGAAGCAGTTTCAAGCATAAAAACTGAATTTTTAGTTTCCTGATTGACAAAGAATGATGAACTAAGATCATGGCTTTTCTTAGTTGGTGTTGAAGTAATTCATAAGTTTACTTGTCAACACAATTTGGGTGGGATTTAGTGTTTGCATGGGTTATGATTTAAAAAGAATAAAAAAGAAAAGTCTAATTCTACAGTAATTATATCTGCAAAGTGATACGGCATCCATCCACACTTTTGATTCTTTTATTATTATTATTATTATTCTTATTTTTGTTGCAATGTGGAATTCTGCTATACAAATTGGTCCTTTTTGAAAAAAATATTTTTATGTAATACTTGTGGATCAGTGTTCTATTCATTCTTCACTTGTGTCGGATGGCTTACCATGAAAGCATGTGTAATGGTGGCTGCAGATTTTAATCCCAGTGGTTTAATTTAGTTGCAATAATTGTTATTTGAGCATGACCATTTTGCCCTTTTTCAATTAATTTTACGTGTTATATTCTATTCTCCTAGGATTGTTTATGTACCAAATGACCTAGTGGATAAGAAATGATTAAGAAAAGAATCCTTCTGCAGGATGAGAAAACAACTCTCTAGCAGGAGTGAGAAGAAGTTTTTCATTGGCGATGCTTCTTATATTTTGAGAAAGCAAAAGAGAAAAGTTCCTGACCAGATTGAGGTCATCAAACAAAAAAAAGTAGAACGGAATTGATTGCTATGGACCAAAGATCTGAAAATGTTGACTTAATCTCGCATTTGCCTGATCACAGTATCCATTATGTCCTATCTTTTCTGCATTGTATGAAAGATGTAGCTAGAACCAGTATTTTGTCGAAGAGATGGAAAGACATATGGGCTTCTTACTTGGTCTTGATCAATGCAAGTTCCAAAAGCAAGGCAAGAAATTGCGTCATTATGCTAGGAGACAATATGAAAAGATAAAAAAGAGGAAATATATGGAAATCAAGAGGAAGCGAGAGATGTTTAGGAATTTTGTTGACAACAGCCTGCAAAGCTGTATTGACCAAAAATCTAGCATACAGAAATTCATGCTTCATTTGACCTTCTATGAGTTGGAATTAGCTGAGCATGTGGATCAATGGGTAGGTTTTGCAACTAAAAGCAACATCCAAGAGTTAGATCTCTATATTCCTAGCAAGAAAAATGGATGTTACTATTTGCCTCAAACTGTCTTTACTGCCAATGCAATAACTGCATTAAGAATATATGGCTGCAAGTTGGGAACTTGTAATGATATTAGGATGCTGAATTTGAGAAAACTGTGTATTGGAAAGATCCTCGTTGACGAAATAATAATTCAGAATCTGATGCTCTGTTGCCCTTTAATTGAAGATTTGAGGTTCATATATTGCACTGGGTTAAAAACTTTGTTGCTTTCAAGTGATAAACTTGATAGAATAGATCTACATTCTGGCAATGGAATGAAAAAAGTTGAAGTTCAATCGCCAAGTCTTCAAACATTTTGGTATCGTGGGTAGAGATCTTTGCATTGCAAAATCAACTTGTCCATCTGCAAATTTTTGAAAAGTTTTGGCTTTAGAGGATGGCAACATGACAGATGATTTGTTTCAAAATCAGCTTTCTAATTTTCCTGTCCTTGACCAACTGACGTTAAGTAAATGTTACACCTTAGAGTGTATTACAATTTCATGTCATTGGCTAAAGAGACTAGTGTTGAGAGCATGCAATGGGCTAAGGGAGGCTGACATTGATACTCCGAATCTTCTCTCTTTTGAGTATAAGGGTTGCAAGATGCCCTTTTCTTCTTTGAACCCTTGTGGATTGAAGGAGGCTAAGCTCTATTTTGAACTGTGTGGATTGCATAGCACTGATAATCGTGAATTCTGTTATCATAAATTGTGTGATTTTCTTGGAAAGTTTGATCAATCTAAGGGCCTGAAATTGGTTGTTCGCTCCCAAAAGGTAACTTCCCATTCTGTACTTTATTTATTTTATCAATTAGAAAATTGCATCTGTGGTTGACATCCTCATTAAGATCTTCCTTTTTATCTCGTCTTTCGTAGTCTATGAAGGATATCATTATTCATGGAAATCTGAGAGAAACCTTGGTTCCTCAAAAGTCTAATCTTTCTGATCTTAAGCTTGAAATTATCAAAGCATCTACAAACCTGGAAGATGTATTAGACAATTTATTGCGCGCATGGTATCCAGAAACACTGTCAATAGTATCATGTACAAGTGATTTGCCCGAGGTATGACATTTTTATTACTGACTATTTGCATGCATATGTATTATAGCAGATTTGTACCTATGGTGAAAGAAAATATGGTCTGGGACCTCATAAATTCTCTTTATTCTTTTATTTGTGTTGCAGCAAGTATATAAGAGGATGCTGGACAGAGAAGAGGAGCCAAGCTGCTGCAAGTACAACACTGCCAACAAAAAATGTTGGCGGCATTTTTTGATAGATGTCAACATTGAGAACCTTGATGATTCTGAAAATAAATCTGTTTGGATAGGTTGGTTTAAGTGATGTGTATCGATGGTGAAGCAGATTACTTGTTTTAGACTAGATTGGGAACATTGATAGGCACGGTCAACTGTGAGAATTTGAAATTAAATTCTACACCTGAAAACAATTTGAAGGTTTTTTGTGATCACTAACCCTTATGGGTCACTACTGCTTTAGTTTTTGCTCATTAGACTTTTTATTTGAAAATGCATCTACATAATGGTTACCATTTTGGTTACGTTACATATTCTGGAGAACATCCTTTAACCTGTATTAACTTTATGTGAAGAAGTAAAATCACAATGCAAGTGTCAATAGAGTATATTCAAAGTGAGGAATATGATTTCTAACAGAATAATGTACATTTTCTTCTACCGGTGCTCACCCTTTCATTTTTGGTATTAGGATTACCTTTAGTAGGATTCAACAACTGGAAAGCATACCATGCGTGCTTGTTAAGCTTAGCTGGGCTTATCTTATGAAAAGCTATGAAGAATTATTATTTTTCTGGGTTTATATTTTATAACACTAAGTTAAGTGTGGGATTTGCTCACCTATAGGGACACTTAAGCAGAATTTATTGTTCTGAGTGCCAGACAGCATCTGATACTTTTATTGTGGGTTCTTCCACTGGTTTCTCTATATTAGCATCACTCTCATATTCAGCATCGCTCTTATATTCATTCTCTTATAGCAACTCTTTTGCCTCTGGACTTTTGCATTTTTTGTTTATCTCAAGCTCTCATCTTCCATATTATGGTAAGTCAAAAGCCCTATTGCTTCTTTGCATTTCTGTTTATGTTGGATGGAACAACTCAAATTTTCTTTTTAAAAAAAAAAAAAAATCAATAAAATTAGAACATGTTGCCACAGTTGTCAAAATGTCATGATTAGGCATTATTTATCCTGAAATCTAGAGATGACAATTCAAGTATCGCATGACGGGTAATCATAGTAGGTCAGGTCCCCTGTTATGCTGCCCCAATTTTGCTCCGAATTAATATATACATATATATATATTCACATAAAATACTATTATATACATCCAAAATTTCATTAGAATTTTTATAAATATTTAACGTAATATGTAGAAATATAACGTTTTTGTTAATATTAAATTATAAACAAATTAAAACCGAATAATTTCACTTTGCCCCTAAAAATTACTGTCCTTGATTCCTAAAAGGGCGGAGATCGAGATGCAAATCCGCCATTAATTCACCCTATTGCCACTCCTACTAAATCATCTCTAACCAAGCTTCATTTCTGACTGAACCAGAATTTCAAGCCCAATTTTACCAATATTGTGGAAGATATTAGTTTGGATGTTTCTTGAAGTATACTATCATTTTCTTTCTTGCCACATGCTGCTTCTTCTTTTCTAGATTTCTACTAGACCATGACTTTATGTGACAATTAAAATTTGAACGTGCAAATTTTGTGCAAAATATTTTCCCAGGAGCAATCAAGTGGGACGAAGAAGAAGAGCATACTTGTAGGACCGTGGGGAGGAAATGGGGGGACTAGCTGGGATGATGGGATCTATCATGGAGTTAGAGAAATCACCATTGTTTTCGACCGCTGCATCGATTCTTTCCAGGTGGTATATGACAAGAATGGTAAGCTCGTCACTGCAGAAAAACATGGAGGAGTTGGAGGCAGTAATAGAGCTGAGGTTAGCTAACCTTGGGGCACTCAATCATTAAACTACTAACTAAATTAATGATGATTGACATGCATATTATGAATCTTGTTTTAACTTGTTTCAGATAATATTGCAATTCCCAGAAGAGTTTTTAGTGAGTGCAAGCGGACACTACTGCCCTGTGGTGCATGGAGGGAGTCCTGTAATTAGGTCACTGACGTTGAAAAGCAACATAGGTCACTGACGTTGAAAAGCAACAGAAGAACATTTGGACCATATGGAGTTGAAGAAGGGACACCATTTACATTGGCAATGGATGGAGTTTCTATAGTGGGATTTATGGGGAGAAGTGGATGGTACCTTGATTCTATTGGATTTCGTTTATTTCGTTCTCAGTCCACTAAGATTCTTCAAAAGGTTCAACAAAAGCTTCGAAGGCTTACTAGTTCTATTTCTAAATCTTCTGCCTCCAACAGCAAGAGTCCATTTGGAATGATGTAATGGATCATGTAATGGAATGATCTTTACATTATATGCCTCATTACTTTCTTTGATAGATTAAAATTTTTTCAATTCAATGTAATGAGAAGCATTATTCTATTGTAATGCAAACATGGTAATTTAATCATTATAGACGCTAATAGGTGATGTCATGTGCGACCGTTGCAGTGTTGTCGCATCTAGGCCACGTTTATTTATTTTTTTTATGAATTTGTTTATTTTTTATTTAGTTTATGTGTCTATTTCGATCAAATTCTATATTATTTTTGTTTACTTTTTATATGTTCAAAAAAATTTCAATAAACCAAGCACGATTTTGATGGTAACAATAATAATATTAGACTGTGTTTGACTTATTTTTTGAATAAAAAATTCTTCACGGGTACAAAATTTGTTTATTTTTTTATTTAGAATTTGAAAAATTCTATAAATTTCATATATACAAAATTTTTTTATTTTACATATAAAATTTGTTCAAATTATTTATATACTTGAACAAATTTTGTTTCTTATTTATTCAAAACAAAAAAAAAATTGTAGCACCCAAATTATTTGAAAAAAGAATTTGTACCACCCAAGACACTTAAATATTTTTTACCATTTTCTGTATAAAATTTAAAGAAAAAAGGAAAAAAAATATTTGAACAAATTTTATTTTTTATTTGAAGGAAAAAAATTGTGGTACTCAAGTCACCCAAAATTTTATTTATTTTTTGTACAAATTTTTAAAAAAAGAAAAAAATTGAATAAATTCTATTTCTTATTTAAAAAAAAACTATGCCATTCAAATATCATTTCAGTGTGAAAAGAAAAAAAATATCAATATAAAAAAATTATTTAATATGGTCTTGGATGCCACGGCACCTATACTTTTCCAATCATTATTGCATTGCATTATATAGTTTATTGTATTACATTACATTATATTACACCAAACGGTCCATAAAGATATTTTTTTTAAAAAAAAACCTTATTATTATTAAGCTGGTTATGGAAGTGAGCAGAAATGATAAAGCTTTAGACATTATGTTCTTGTATCAGAATTTGTTTTGTATTATGTTGTCAGAGTTGGTTCAGAGTTGATTCAATGATGCTAAGTTATTTCTGTAATAATATTAAATTTTTAATTATATTTATATTAAAGTTTATGTCTTTAATTTCTTTGTCATAAATATACTTTACGAACTCCCTTTGACAGCTTACCACTTAACTACTGATTAAGTGAGGCTGCCAAGATACCTATTCATACTGTAAAATCGAGGAGTAATAAAATCTTCAAATAAGCTCAAAAAATTTAAGGTGTTTGAAATAAATCGTATGAGACAAGAAATTAAAAGAATTTCATTAATAAAATTTTTATATTTGAAATATATTTTAAATTAATAGGATTTAGTTAAATTCTATTATTTTAAAATAAATTTATAACAAATTAAAATTATTTTATTTTCTTAAATGTCTTTATTTACTTACGAGAAGTATAGTGACAATTTAAGTTATAAGATTATTAAAGTAATTTCATCTAAATTTTTTAGTTAGAATAAATCATTTCAAAATTTGGTAATTTTTTAATTAAATTAAAGAATTCAATTCTTTTAAATATAAGATTTCTAAATAAGAAAATTATTAAAACAAAATGTAATTTTATTGAATTTTTTTTATTAATCTGAATTTTCAAATGAGGTCTAAAAGAATATTTCTAACAACTAATAAATAAAAGAAATAATCTCAATAATGCCAAGAAACCTCCAAACTAAAAATCAGTTTAAAGTAGATTGAAGTTGTATTAGGTATTAAATGAGAGTTTATATACAATATGAGCAAAATTTATTCCATTTTTTGCTATTTATAATGAAACTGCTACACTTAAATTACTATCTTACATTCTTGTTCATAAACCTGTTTAATACAAAGACTATCACCACCTGAGGCTGATTAACAATTTTTTTTATTAAAATTAATTAAATAAATCAAATTGAATGGAAATAATTCAATTTGTTTAGTTTCCATTTTTATATTTATAATTTCATTTAATTTGATTCAATTAAAAAAAAAAACAAAGCTAAAGGTATATGAGATGCCCAATTTTTGGAAAAAAAAAACTCATTAATTGAATTAATTTGGCTTGATTTTATATAAATTTAAATTTAATTATTTTAAAAAATTTTGAATTATTAAATTCAGTTTAAAATTGGATAATTTCATAAATAAATTAAATTTAACAGATTAAATTATAATCAAACTGAATTAAAATATTGTAAAGAAAATTAGATCACATTCTAACTAAATCAAAAATGTATTGTTTATATTAGAAATATTGTAAAAAAATTATTATTTATATTAAAATAATTTTAAAAAAATTAATATAATTAAATCAAATTAAATTAAATTAATTTTTATATCGAATTTGATTTGATTTTTTTTTTTTTTGAAAATTTGAGTATTTTTCGGTTAGAACCGTTTGAAGACCCATTTCTGCGTTGGCCACCCCCTGAAGTTTCCTATTCAATATGGAACACGGTTACGCACACGTACAGCACGATTTATAAAGGATAAATTCGTAACTGCATCCATATTTTCCTCTCCTTCCCTTCCCCTACTGTCGAAGCATAAGCCAAACCAATAGTCAATGAACGATCAAAACTTTTAACATCGCCGAATCGCTTCCCATAATTTGAAATTCCGTTGATTTTTTATCGCCATGGGTAACACCGAGAAGCTGCTGAATCAGATCATGGACCTAAAATTCACCTCGAAATCGCTGCAACGGCAGGCTCGAAAGTGCGAGAAGGAAGAGAAAGCGGAGAAACTCAAGGTCAAGAAAGCGATCGAGAAGGGGAACATGGACGGGGCGCGGATCTACGCCGAGAACGCTATCCGCAAGCGAACCGAGCAGATGAACTACCTCAGGCTCGCTTCCAGACTCGACGCTGTTGTCGCTCGCCTGGATACCCAGGCTAAGATGACTACCATTAACAAGTCCATGGCTTCCATTGTCAAATCCCTCGAGTCTTCTCTCGCTACTGGTAATTTACTGTTTTATCCTTTTTGGGTATTATTTATTTTGCTATTTTATCTTCTGGGTTTTGAACAAATTTAGATTTTTCGTGTAATGGGAGGCCTTGTATTCCAGAAATCTATTCGTTTATTGATGAGTGCAGGTGAAAAGTATTTAGGGTTTTGTTTACTTTGGGAATTTGTGATTTGGGGTTTTCAAAAATTAGGATTTTTCGTATAATGGTAGGCCTGGTATTGGAGGAATTTGTGCGTTTATTAATGAATGCTGGTATAAAACATTTAGGGTTTTTTTGATTTTAGGATTTGGGTTTTTCGGAAGTTAGGATTCTTCCTGTGGTGGTAGTCCTGGGATTGGAGTAATCACTATGTTTGATGACAATGATGGATGTTATGTTGCTAAGATTAGTAAGAAAGTGTGAATTTTTTGTTCTATGCGTAGATTATTTGTTTTATAGATCATTATTGTTTGCTACTGCATTTAATGATGCCTTGCTGAATTGGGGATAACAAGCTGTAGTGATAATGTTTGGAATGATTGTTGGCTGCAGGTAATTTGCAGAAGATGTCAGAGACTATGGATTCATTCGAGAAGCAATTTGTAAACATGGAGGTACAGGCAGAGTTCATGGAGAATGCAATGGCTGGATCTACCTCGCTATCCACACCTGAGGGTGAGGTCAATAGCTTGATGCAGCAAGTTGCTGATGATTATGGATTGGAGGTCTCTGTTGGGCTCCCGCAGCCTGCTGCACATGCAGTGGCAACCAAGTCACAAGAGAAGGTTGATGAGGATGATTTGTCAAGGAGGCTTGCTGAGCTAAAGGCCAGGGGATAAATTATGTAATCTGGTCTCATGCCAAGGCTACATATCTATATCTACATATATGGTGCTATGGATTATGCTTCATGCTAGAAACTTATTGTGTAAATTCAGACGAATTCTGATTAAAATTATGTTGTAGACTCCGTTTGTTGAATATGAATTGAATGCACTTTATGAGTTACTTGTGAATGAGAGCATATGCCTCCTTGACGTGATGTTCTTAGAACTATATTAAATTGTGAGAATTCACTTATATATGTCGATTTGATTTGTTTGCGAGTTATATATGTATGCTTCTTGGTTTCTGTTGCTCAGCATTTGGATTAGAATTACTTCCTGACTGTTTTTGATAGTGGATGTTGTAGGCTTGCGATGTTGATCTAAAGAGCATCATTCATCCTTAATGAATGACTGATATTTGTAGACTGTAATATAGCTTGCTTTACCTAATTCTATTTCTCTAATTCTCAAACGGTATTTATCTAATTTTGAAGTGAAATTGAGGTTACGGATCTCCAATACAATTTTTTCATTTAATGAGACCTTGTTGGTGTTGTCGCCGTCTTTTTGAAATCAACTCTTGTGATGTCATCTACTCTAATGGTGTTCCAGGTGACCTTTGCTGGGGCTAGTGTGTTCGCCTCTATTCCATTCTTGCTTTGTAGGTTGCTTCAGTATCTTTTCTGGTCTGCTCTCTTGCTTCATACAATTTACTATATGATGATATACATTATGATGAAATGTCTATTTTATAAGAAAAATATTCCCTCAAAAAAAGCATAGGAAAATATAATATCTATTTTTCGTGGTGAGATATTCATGGGTATAGTCCATATGGACACTGATGCCTTCATTGTCTGTGCTGCCATTATCTTAAAATCTGATAATTTGGTTGAACAATTTTTTCGTTTAAATGATTCTGTTCTTGCCAATTTTGGAGTATTTTAGAAGCCCAGGACATCAATTATTTTATTTGCAATTGAGTATAGCGGTCATTCTCTCTTGACCATCCCTATTCCTTTATTGCTGTACCATGTCAATACTTCAGGGAGCAATGATATCAATTCATGAACTTCCATAATTTATTAATATGAACCATTGATTCTTGTTTGTGGCTGTTTTGTTTTTGTAGGTAAATAGCATTTCTTAATGACTAATTTGACCTCTTTCAAAAAAAATAATAATAATAATTTGACCCAGAAGTTTCTGTGGAGTAAAAAATGCCAAGGTCTTGGCCACTTGGCATATTGGAATATAACTTTTCTTTTTTGTTAAGGTGAAAAATTTGAATGGCACGGCATTGATTTTGTTAAGTTCCATATTGCCATTGCATTCCAACTTCTTATCATCATCCAATGCCATGTAGAAGATTGACGGAATAAATGCAGAATCCAAAAGATATTATGAGCATAATATTCTTTGTCCTGGACTTTGCCGCGTCAATAGTGCAGGAAATTTCTCCTACCACCTTCCACACACCACATAGTGCAACAGAATAATGGCTGTAGCATTTCACTATCAGCACCATCCACTCATCATGATACAATTCAACAGCACCATAACACAGTACACATAATAAACGGTTTTTTTCTTTTTCTCTGACAATACAAAACGCGAGGATGCATTGAAAAACTCACCAAAATGGATCGCACAGTTGTGTTTCACCCCAAAACGGCAAAACAATGAGCAAAACACCAAAAAAAGGGCTTTCAACGTCTCACTTCCACGTGTATATCTCCTTCTTCTCCATTGCAACAAGCTAAAACGCGAGGATACATTGAAAAACTCGCCAAAATGGATCGCACAGTTGTGTTTCACCCCAAAACGGCAAAACAATGAGCAAAACACCAAAAAAAGGGCTTTCAACGTCTCACTTCCACGTGTATATCTCCTTCTTCTCCATTGCAACAAGCTCCCTCCTCCCGTATGCCCGATTCCGCAGGCACCTGTTATCTCTCTCTCTCTCTCTCTGCCTATCTTGTTATGTCAGAAGCCCACATTGTCGTTTTGGTAGCAATTGATGTTTTTGGCGTCCGTTTAAGCTGAGGGGACAAAAAAAAAAAAAAAAAAAAAGCCCTTTGTTCTGTTTGAGCCACTTCAGGAGAAAATTTGATCTATTTTGTAGTTTCAGATTTGTTTCATTGTGAAAATAGCAACCCATTAGGATTTTAGTTAAAAAGCTCGCATCTTTGGTAATTCTAGGCTTAATTAATGGCCTGTTTGAGTCATTTCTACAGAAACTCTGATCTATTTTGTTGTTTCAGGTTTGGTTGATTGTGAACATAGCAACCCATTTAGCTTTTGGTTAAAAAGATCACATCTTTTTCTAATTCTAGGCGTATTTATTGGCAAATACGAAGACTCATCATTGTCTATAGCCAATTCAGGAATTAATCACTTATTTGGTTGATTGATTGGAGCTTCTTGTAATTCTTTGAACTTTATAGTGGCTCGTGCTCTTTTTTTTTTAAAAAAAAAAGTTGGTGTGCGAAAGGAGAGTGAAATTGGAAATGAATGATCATGAAGAAGAGCAAGGTGTTTTTGAGATGTGCGTGGTGGTTCCAAAGAGGATTGTGAAGAAAGAAGATGATTGCGTTGAGGTTCTTGTGAAGGAATTGAAGAACGTTGGATTTATAGTTGATAGAGCTCCTGGCCTATCAGATGAGTTTATCAAGGTTGGTTTTCTTGAAATTGTCTTCTCCTATATTGTCCTTAAGATGAGTTGTTATCCGCCATGATGTTTGATATGATCTTACTATTTCATCATTAGACATATTCCATACGCTACTCCTTGCAATTAATGAGTTGCAAATACAAATGATGTTACAAAATACTGATTTGGTAATGAGAGGGGAGCATTTCTTATTCCTTTGCGCATTGCTTACTGAGAACTGCTTATACGCGTCTCTAGCCATGTTAAAATCTATGAACGCTCATTTAACTTTATGCCACGACGTACTAGTACTTTACTTTTTTAAGTCTATATTTAAAATCATTTTCATTTAAATTAGATATTTTTCCATTAAAATTAGTGGCAAATTGACATTGTGTTAAAATTCCTTGCCTTTCAAGTAACTATAGTATTTGTTTTTCTCTTTGCATGCCTGTTCTGCAACGATTTTTTCTGGCAAATATCAAATTGGATGAAAGTTCTTTAAATCAAGGTCTTGCTATTTAGCGGTGTCGATTAAAATGATTTTAGTTAAGGTATCCAAGGCACCATGACTTATGCTCAAAAGGGTGCCTGCTAAACATTGACATTCTTGATATCTTCCTGATTCTTATGTACATATATGGTTTGATAAAATAGCGAAATACTTCATCCTCAGCTATTTCTCCTTTCTGTTTTTTAAAATTTCAAAGTAAATAAAAGTAAATATGTCAATTAAGTATTAATTTACTTACCATTTTGTATTAGCTCCATTTTACATGTAATTTTGTGGACGATGATTGTATTAATTTCCATCTATTACTTTCTTTTGGCTGACCCGTAGTAGTTGCATTATTGTCATGCTTAAGTTGAGTTGCTATTTCTATTTTCCCTCAGTTAGCTGCACCTCTGGAGACACTGGGGAAAGCTGCAGCTGAGTTGCAAATGAAGAAGTTTACTTATATTGGTAACCATTATAATGCCCCCCCACACTGGATTTTCTTTTTGCAAATCTTTAGATGACTTAGGATACTTTTTCATTGATAATTTATGTTTGATAAGTGTTAGTGTTTCCATACAATTTATGGCCAAGTATGTGCAAATGGGAGAGCTATATTCTTGTGCTTGACTTTAATTTCAGGGATGGATCTGCAGTTTGAATGGGAGGAGGTGAAAGCATTTGTCAGACAATCAGATGGCTCATTGTTTAGTTGGTGTGAACGTTTTGAATGCTACCATCATTTATTATATGGGATTGTAAGATCTTTGAAATATTTTTTGTTACTCTCAAGTTTCTCACACAACACACACAAGAAGGGCTCAGTTTAATTACTGCAATGAATAAATTTTAATATTCAAAATTAGTTTTTCTCAAGATAATGGCCCCATTTCACACTTGAAAGGGGAATCCTACATTCAAATTCTATTGGGCTGGGGTGGATCTAAAAAATAAATAAATCCACTGGCTGGGGGGATACTGTTTTATGTCGTCAGTTTAATGACCTGGTATGAATCCCTCTCTTCTAAGGTGACAAGTTGCCTGTTTGTATTGCATGCTTATGTAGTTAAATGTTGTCATATATTTCATTTGATTAAAGAACATTCTTTATAATATATATAAGATAGCATGCTTTATTTCTCAAAGATTTGATCTTACAACAAAAATGCAAGTTTTTCTGGTTGGCAAGTCAGTTTGTGTGTATAACAGTCATGCATATGTGTACATTTTGAACTTATCACATTTCCATAAATTGGTACTCAAACTGAAATTTATAGGTTAACAAAAGCAAGCTAGAGCTGACCTTAAAATGCGACAGCAATGAGTTGCACTGGGAAGTTGGGGAATCTTTGCTTGGGAGGTTGGAATCTGAGGGCATTGTTAAGCAAGTTTTTCCTCTGCATGGTATGCTGAATTCTACTTATTACCAAATTCCTGGTGCTTCTGATGTAAACTCTGAACTTGGGTGAGAATTGGTTCATAGTTGAAATTAAGAGGAAGGAGCTTCTGAGAAGTTGGGTCCTGAACTGGCGGAAATTCACACACCAGCCAATTGATGACATGTATTCATATTTTGGGTTGAAGGTAAATGAGTTTAGCTACCTATTTATATTGTATTAACTAAGTCATGGATTATAACTCAGGATTTTATTCTTGGTAGATTGCCATATATTTTGCTTTCCTTCGTATGTATACACGTTGGATGCTCTTTCCAGCTATATTGGGACTTATTGTCCAGATGGTTGACTTCAGGTATTGTCCTCTTGATATGCTTCCTGGCTGTTATTTTTCCTTTATGGATGGTGCTGAAGCATCTGGTTTGACATTGCATATGAATTACTTATGTGCTACCGGAATTTCTTTTTCCCCCTTTTAGATCGTTGCAGTTCCTAGTTCTTCCAACATTCTTCATAAGCATAATATTATGGGCTGTGTTGCTTTTCCAGTTCTGGAAACGTAAAAACTCCGCCCTTGTAGCCAGGTAATTTCACTTACTTTTATGTTTCTTTTGTTCTTGTTTTGCCCCCTTTTTCATGCAGTTGAAGGGTCATTTTGCTATGTAATTATTTTTTGAGGTTTTTAGCAATTTATCTCAGTTATATCATTTACTCTCTTTGGATTTTTGGTTGTGTAGATGGCAGATTCATTATTCAGCTACTGCTGGCCAAGGATATAAATTTTTGGGCATGGAGTGGAGTTCCTTACAATCACCTCTAGAACTTGTGAAAAACTTGGGGATTGATAAAACAAAAGAGAAAGAAGCATACCAAAGATATGAATGGGGTGGGCATCTTATGCGGTTTAGAAATAATGCTATCATTATTTTGAGTATTATCTGCCTCCAGTTGCCATTTGAGTTGGCCTATGCTCATCTTTATGAGGTTATGGATTCAGATGTGATGAAGTAAGAATTTGAAGTTATATTGTTTCTGAAATTCATTTCATGTTTATTACTTGTTGCCAGTATCTTACATCTTCTCTGAAATTCATTTCATGTTTATTACTTGTTGCCAGTACCTTACATCTTCTGGAAGTCGATGCTTCCTTCATTATATGTCAATGATGTTACTTTGTGGTTCACATGTTGTCATCATCTTAGATAAACCATATATGCTTGTGCAAAATCCATGCCCCTGTAGTTAAGTAATAGATTTTCCTCTTTCCTGGCTGTGCCAATATCCTGATTTTGTCCATCCCTTTGATGCTTTTGGTGGTGTACAGTGGACAATGTAAGCAGTTCTATTCTTTTCATTGATTATTCTAAGCTACAGATTTTGCTTTCTACTTGAATCTTAACTTAATCTTTTGTCATGTGTACGGCAAATGCATTCTTCATTTCTGTGTATTCATCAGATTTTTCATTCTATTTAAATTTGAACTTAATGCTTTGTCCTGTGCACAGCTAATACATTCTTCATTTCCTTGTCTATAAATTTTGTTCACAGTTTTGGCTGACATTAGAAGCTTACATCATGTACTGTTCCTAAATAATTTCATGAAAATGTGTCTATGGTGCTTGATTAACTGCTGCAAACTCCATATTACTTCTAATACCTTCTGACCATGGAATATGTCAAGAAATTGCTAAATGTGGTGACTTTCCTTTCAGGTTTGGGTTGACAGCTGTTTATCTTGTTCTCATTCAATATTTTACAAGGATTGGGGGTAAAATATCCATGAAGCTAATACAGTGCGAAAACAATGAAAACACAGAATATCAGGCTGACAGTTTGGTCTACAAGGTAATGAGTGGAAAGTAGCACATCCATTTGTTTTTTAGCTTCTTTAAGTGGAGCTGTGCGTCAAGGATTTACTTTATGTTGCAGGTGTTTGGCCTTTATTTTATGCAATCATATATAGGAGTTTTCTATCATGTCCTTTTACATCGCAACTTTGAGACCCTTCGCCAGGTTTTAATTCAGCGCTTGATTGTGTATCAGGTATAAAGATGTAATCTATTTCACGTATTATGAATTTTTTATGGTTCTCTAGATCGAAGTGTTCTTGAAGTGAAAAATTGTTTTCTAGGTGTTGGAGAATCTTTTGGAGAATTCACTACCATATCTCAAATACAGCTATAAAAAATATAGGACTGTTAGGTAAGCTTTTTTGTTCTCAACTTTTTTCATCTTTGACACCGGGTATATCTTAAATTACCCTTTTATTTAAATTTGCATTAAATGTTAATACTTTTTCTATTCCAAGAAACAAGAAAAAACAGGAGAATGAACCATCAAATGTGAAGATCCAATTCAATTCTAAGGTGGAGAAGGAGTACCTAAAACCTACATATTCTGCAAGTATTGGTGAAGAACTAGAAGACGGCCTTTTTGATGGTAATGTGCTTAACCTTTGTGTACTCAATAATATGGGAACATCTCAAGCCTGTATATAGAAAAATTTGCCTTGTTCCTGTATCATACAACATAAGCCCTTTGTAGGAAGGATGGTGAGGGTGCATGTTTTTGGTGGAGGAATCTAATTAGGATTTCAGTTTACTTGACGGTACGCTTTCCTGTGGTTGGATATGGGGATGTAGATTCATGTGCTAACCATCCTAAAAGATAAAAGACATCTGATTGATTTCAAATCTAAGTGAATACTTATGGACTATAATGTCAGTGAGAAATTCTGATCAATTTTATTACTGTGGTTTGAAATGCCCTTGAAGCTTCAAAATATTTCTTCTGCTGATCAGGAAAAAAAAAATGTGTGCAGACTTTCTGCAGTTGACGTTGCAGTTTGGAATGATCATGATGTTCGCTTGTGCATTCCCCCTTGCATTTGCCCTTGCTGCAGTGGTATGGTGTCGGTTGCACTTTCACCTAGTTGATGCTGTTTGAATCTTGCTACTCTAAATTAACGTTGAGCTTTCTCATGCAGAACAGCTTCACAGAACTTAGAACAGATGCACTGAAGCTGCTCACCATGTTGAAAAGGCCAGTTCCTCGTGCTTCTGCCACCATTGGAGCTTGGCTAAACATCTTTCAGGTACTTTGGCTTAAGGATTGCTTTTTTCTTTTTCAAATATTTGATTTGATTGTTGGCACCAGTGATATATGAATTTAGAATAGCAGTTAATGTGTGTACACGGTCTTTTACCTTTTTCATTTTCATGCATTAGTGTCCATACATCCTTATTTTTTGGTGGTCATATTTCACTTGCTCTGAAAATTCTAGCGAGAAATTTAGCTTGAGAAAAAGAGTGGTTTTCCCACTCTTGAGAATTGGTGGTCCAACTGAGTTTTTAGCATAGTTATTTTTTCTTGGGGTAAGCTTTTTCAGTTTGTTCCCCATTTATCATCAAGAATCCTAATTTCCCGATGGACTAGTTAACAGAATCCAGAGTTAAATTAAATGCTAATCTTTCTGAATGCTTTGCATCTCCTCATTAGTAGAAATAAGGTTATCTTAATCATCAAATATGCTTATGTTCAGTTCTTGAAATTGCATGCATTCTTTACTTGATGCACTTACTATTGTTTCTGATATCGAGATATTACTTTGAACTCTAGTTTCTAATAGTGATGTCAATCTGCACCAATTCTGCACTTCTAGTATGCTTATATGATCAGGAGGGGAAATGGAAAATAGAACCTGGACTCGCTGCAATTCTTATCTTGGAGCACATACTCTTGCTGATTAAATTTGGGGTGTCTCGCTTTCTTCCTGAGGTGATCCCCTTTTGTTCCAGTCCTATCAACATTCAGTTTTTCCGTGGTAGCTAAAATTTATTTTCCATTCAAAGGGAACTTTAAGCATTAATATGATCTCTTTCTTCAACAGGAACCTGTGTGGGTAAGGGCAAACCGAGTGAAGAATGCAACACAGGCACAAGGAATGTATTCCAAACAGCTTTTGAAAAGCATTTCTGGAGGAGAAAAGGTGTTCAGACATAAGAAGACTGAATGAAGATATAAAAGTTGCCCAGCAGTTTCTGAATGTGGCATAGATCGTGCAGCAAATCAAGATCAAGAAACATGCATTGCAGATGTTCCTAAGAATAGAAATAAGTGTAAGGAATTTTGATGGTAACAGTGTGGATCAGTTAGATGAATTTTGTGACATGGGTTTTTCTCTTTTCCTTTGTGTAAGATTTAGTCTACTAAACCTTTTTCCCCTTTATCGAGTCTTAAGTTTTCTGTTAACTACAGATCATAAACATAAACAGAGATTCCATTTGGAACTTGTCCAAAAAGAAGAAAAATCCTTATGTAGATTTATGAGGCCTGGAACTATATAGCTAGGATTAGGATCAAACCATGCAAGAAAAACTGTTAAAATATTAACAGTAATGATCTATTGATAAAATTCAACAATCACCTATATTAGCTAGCTAGAGCCCTGTGATGATTCTCTTGAGCTTCTACTTCCAATTTGATCATCATTTCTTCTAGAGCTTCCAAGTCGACTGCTAACCTGACGAGCATAAGCCACAACTGCCTTAGCCCATCTCTTGATCTCAGCCTTCAACTTATAAGAATCCATCTCCCTCAGGGACTTTCCAGCGGGTGCCATAGATATCTCCATGAATGAAAAACATCTGCCGAATCGCGGTCGTTTTGAAGGAACTCCGTCGTTAGCCCTAACAACAGCAGTACTCTTGCTGTTGGTGTTGTTGAGAGAGAGGTTTTTCTTGACAGACATGTTGAGAAAGATGGTTGTTGAATCTTGAGCAGCAGTGGTGTTAACAGTTCACATAGCGTTAGAGAATTACACTAAGGCCAGTAACATATTATATTCAACTATGTTATTCACTAAGGCAAGTAACTTATTATATTCCAAATGAAACTATGTTATTCTAATACGTGTGTATACCAAATGAATGTCATTTACTTGTCCTTTCAGCATTAGATTTTATTTTATACCCATAGGTAATTTCAATCCATGAACTTGTCTCTTCAAGGTTTTTGAAATAAAAAAGAACTCAATTGGAGGAAAGAAAAGAAAAAGAAACTATCATTGTCGTTGGTTATGCTTTGCACGGCAGGGTTTAAACAGGTTTCTTGGATAAACAGGTTGACATGTAATTCGGCACCAAGTCAGCGCTCAAATAGTGTTTGTACCCTTTGAAATGGTCTAACCCAATAATACACACATCCTTATAAACGCAAAATTAAGCAAAAACTCTACATTATATATAATAGCTCTAGTCGGCCATTAACTTTCTGGACATTCATCTTAATAACTGTTCAACATTAGCTTCGTGTAATTTGATTTTTTCCTGTTTGTTGATAGGCAATTTAATTTTGCAACTCATGTAATTGCTTTGCAGACTCTTACCTCTGCGGAATTGGTATTTTATTTTGATCATTGTCTAATATGTCTAGCTGCTATAATCTCTGACTATTTGCCTCTTGTTGGATGAGATTAATAGTTTGGCTTTTCTCTGTGTGTGTGTGTCTATATATATATATATATATATATAACCTCAATTTCAAGTTCCTACATATAAGTTATTGAGAGAAACTGAACTCCAAACTAAATAAATAAAAATTACTAAAAGGAAGAAATCTTAAGCCACATTCACTTTTTTTAATGATTTTTAATCAAGGCAATGAAAAGTAAAAATTACCAATGAATTTTAGTTCATTAAATGGGTCTAATTGCGAATTTAAACATAGCGCAAAAAGGAAGATTTCTGTGTGCTGTAAATTGGTTTATGTTGCAAATTTAAAATAGCATCTAAATAAAAAAATGGCGAATATTCAAATATACCAAAAGTTTTAATTATTATGTGAAATAGAAAAAGACTAATACATAGATAGGGCCAAAACTATTCCAAAAGTCATCATCATCTTTTGCCATTAAAGAAGGCAATATTGCTTTTGCAACCAAAAAAAACAAAAGAAGTCACTTTTGGCATTTGAAATTAGAGTAGTAATTTTTTATTTGATTCAAATTCAGTTTGAGAAAAATAATTTAAATTTATTTGAAGTTAAAGAATATTTGAATTGACCTAAATTTAAGATGATTAATAACTTTCAAAGTTAAATTTGATCATATTTTAATTTAATTCATTGATTTATCTAAATATGATCCATTAATGTTTAACTTAATTTAATCCAAATTAAATTATTAAAATATTTTAAAAATGAAGTAATTATATTGACTTTATTTAACTAATTTAAAATTATGAA
This sequence comes from Omphalea diandra, assembly GCA_949677035.1. Lineage (NCBI taxonomy): Eukaryota > Viridiplantae > Streptophyta > Magnoliopsida > Malpighiales > Euphorbiaceae > Omphalea > Omphalea diandra. Next base: position 3,351 of record CATIWR010066883.1, on the reverse strand, counting down.
TGACTCAATTTTATCTAAACAAAAGACTGAACAATGATCTAATATTTACTCAAAAAAAATTTTGTGAGTGAATTGAAAGAGCAATTTAAATATGTCTATGGCTCGAAGTGATCAGACTCAAATTTGGAAAAAAAAAGTTAAAAAAAAAAACAATAGTTAAAAACCTCTACATGTCCTATAAAGTAATAATATAATACTAATGGAGCATAAAAGCAATTCTACCAAAAAAAGAAAATCCTAGAAAACCCAGTCTTGCTATGATATGAAGAAACTTTCAATATCACGAAACTCTTGTTATAGTTACCTCTGCCTCTTAACTATTTATACCACACTGCTTTCTCGCTCTCTCTCCCTTAACCTCTCAAAGAAATCTTTGTTGCTTTGATACCAAGAAAATTACTGGAGCTTTCCTTAGCACTGATCAAACATGATGCCTGAATATTATGATCTTAATCTCTCCCTCTTTAACATATACACAAATTCATGCTTGTTTGATATCTTATGATGTTTTGCCGATTCACTCCAATGGAAAATTGTTCTTTGTTTGCCCATGTACCAAAAGGAACGGATGGACCAAGAAAACTTGAATAAGCGTTGTATTTTATATGTTTATCATGTATGGAAATTGGATACATGCATATCATGCTTGTTAGTTTGAGCAATTAGCAATTCTACATTGATCTAATTTTGTACATGTTTACTAATGTTTGTGTCTAATAACAGATATAAAGGATATTCTAATTGTGTACAAAATGTCATTAATGAACAATATGAAACAAGATGGATAGAAGTGTGGCAAGCACATAGACAACTAATCTATAGATCTCTTAGTGATTTTAGATCTTTTGAAGGGAATAATGTTTCTGCCGTGACTATCTGTTCAAGCTATTACTCATTGGAGATTCTGGTGTTGGCAAGTCTTGCCTTCTGCTCAGATTTGCAGTAAGCATTTTTTAAACATTTTTTTGTGCCTGTCTTTTCTTTGTTACAAAAAAAAAATATTGATTTATATCCTAAGTTATAAAGCATAATTTCTTGGGTTAATTAATACCCAGAAAATGATTTGACCGACTTGATTCTCTCATGCTATCATGCTATTTAGGATGATTCATATATTGAAAGCTACATTAGTACCATTGGTGTTGACTTTGCAAGTATAGCAACATTGTTATCTTTGATCACAGTCAGGTCTGTGACAATGTATGATTTCTTTACCCATTTTTGGTCTTCTCATTTAGAAAATCCGCACAGTCGAGCAAGATGGAAAGTCCATTAAACTTCAAATTGTAAGCATTTCAAAGCATTATTCTACAGTTTGTTCAAGAAACAATTTGGAGTATCCTTTTAATTTGTTGGCATTGATAGAAAAAGAGTTTCATGTTTTCTGCATAGTGGGATACTGCTGGCCAAGAAAGATTTCGAACAATTACTAGCAGCTACTATCGTGGAGCGCATGGAATTGTTGTATGTACACATCTCTTCATTCTTGGATGAACATCGCTTCATTGTCTGCTGCAAGTAGCTTTTAATTGGTGTTGTGTCTTTGTTTTCTAGATTGTCTTTGATGTCACAGATGAAGAAAGCTTCAAAAATGTCAAGACATGGCTGGCAGAAATTGATAAGTTTGCAACTGATAATGTTAATAAGCTATTGGTCGGTAACAAATGTGATTTATCCACCAGGGTGGTGTCCAGTGAAACTGCCAAGGTATCATATCGTCAGGGAATGCTATATCTTTTTTTGCATCAGTGTTATGAATCAAATACAGACAGAACTCTAAAAGATCATTTTTCGCCTGTTTTTCAAAGGAATGTGCGGATGACATTGGTATTCCATTCCTGGAAACAAGCGCGAAGAATGCTACAAATGTAGAGGATGCCTTCGCGACCATGGCTGCAGAAATAAAGAAAAGGTGAATTGTTGGTCTTCATTTATGTACTTGGATCGATGTTATACTTCTTATACTTGAGATTATGAGGCATGTCAAGGAGCTGTATCAGAAGTCTTGCTTAATTTTTCAGTAGCTCCTATACGCACCGTACCCTTTATTTTTTTGGTTCAAATTTTTGTTGCCGAATGGCTAATCAACCAGCGGCCAATGCTGTTAGACCCACTACACTGACCATCCGCGGAAAACCTGTCAACAACCAAAGTACCACTTGTTGCTTATCTTGATACAACAACTCAGTAAAGCTGAAAAGACAGCCTGCAGATGCAAGTGCTTTGTTACTTGCGTATCTTGTCATATACAGAAAACCCTAATTTCATGCACTGCATGAGTAAGCACTCACGTAGTTTCCAGATTGGAGTCTTCTATATTTGATGGCTTGATTTCTGCTCATATCTAAGACTGTCATACTTTACTTACTGTTCCCTTTTGTTAGTATTTCTACTCATGTCTAAGACTCTTATACTTTTCTCACTGATCCCTTTTGTTAGTATGATGCCCTTTTGCATTTTATTTTTAAGATCGTCGACGGGTGCTGATAGTGGGATCAATGAGAATCGACTGCACAAATCTCAGTTTTGCTTCTGTATTGTCGGTTTGAATGAAACTACGGTTATCCAGGAGTTGTGTTTCAAGAGGAAGACTGTTAGAACTTGGTAACAGACTCGGGCAGAACCACACAGAATAAGCTGCTTGGCCCTTGCCTACTGTTGTTCTGTGTTGTTCATGTTGGAAAATCACAGAATCCACTAGTTCAAATTTTCATAGAATTTCCCTTTCTGGAAAATGTTAAGAACCAGTTCCCATCAACAAATTTATTACCAATTGGATTTATGGTATGGCAATTTGATTTGCAAATCATGCATGAAGTAAACATCAGACCAGCCATGATGTTAAACTTAATCCTTCATTTCAACAATGAAAATATAGCCTTTCATGACAATCACATTGTATCCTTGCTCTATTTAAGCTTCATTAGTCTAAGGAGAAATTCTGGCATTCAAACGACATTGACTGTCAATACTAAAACGGAAATAATGATTTGCTTCTGAGCTCAATCCCAAACCAAGGAGGCAGAAGTTAGCAGCAACACCACTGAATATTTGTCGATGCACTTATCAAGTAGCAAAGATGACTAGTAATCATGACACCATCCATGATGGTTATTGTCATACGCAAGTATATCTTCCAGGGATTGAATAAAATTATAAAAACAAAACTTGAGACCTTAGTTTTTCTATCATACCTGAAGCCACATTTTAGATTTAATCAATAAAAAATATTTTTCTAATTAATAAAAATTAAACTAACTTTTTTTTAAAAAATTATTTTATTTAAAAAATTATGTTCAGATTTTGATAAATTTATATATATATATATATATATATATATATATATATATA